>JAOEGS010011726.1:14343-49129 GCA_025447755.1 Corythornis vintsioides | reverse complement strand
GCAGTAACTGTAAACATGAGGTGTTATCTCTGCTAGAAGCAGAAACTGCCTGCAAAACATGCCTCTAACTTTAGAAAAGTGCAGTTAGTTAGAGACTTAAGCTGAAAAGCAAATTCACTGAACAGAATTTGCCTGCTTCTCACCCAAACCAGGACAGCAGTGAAGAGACAGAGTCACTCCTCCTTAGATGGTCTGGAGTGTCTTTGCAGTCCTGTGCTGGCAGCCTGGCTGCTGCCAGTGTGGAGGTGAGCACTGGGACCTGGATTGTTTGCTGTGCTGCCTCTCTTCAAACTATTGTGCATCTGCTTACAAATGGCAGTTGTGGCTTCGCTCTGTTGCTGGGACATGGCTCGAGCTGCAGCCCCAGGGAATGAAAACTCTGCCAAGTGGCAGAGAGTGACAAAGGTGGAAAAGCTGTCTTCAAATTTCAGTGACCATTTTTTATCTGTTCAACCAGAAATAGTAGTTCTGGAGATTGTGATCTGTCACACACTAGCATTTCAAAACAAAATTCGGATTACCTGCTGTTAATGTAATTTCTTAGAGCTTCAAAGAATAGCTGGACAAAAACAAACTACAGGGTTTTTTATGACCACTTATAATTTAAAATAACCTCCCTTAATCCTTAAAGTCTCTGACCTACTTGTTTTTATTCTTTTCCTGCTTATAGTTACTTTAGTGCTCTTATTCTGGTGGAAGGAATGGAAATTGACTCCCTCCATGAGAGTGCTTTGGATGACAGGACAAAGGAGCACAAGTTTGCTAAAAATGAGCACATCTACCAGGTAAAGCAGTGGCAGAGGAACCTCTCCTCAGACCTAGTAGTGCAGAACTTGCTGCTGTTACCCAAGCAGTGCTGTTAAAAGATGTCTTTCAGCTTCTGATCCTTGAGTTTGCTGACTCAGTGGAGGAACTAGCATCCACATAGCATTCTGAGGCTGAGAACAAAATTAGTTCCTTTCCTTCTTGTATTTCCGTGGTTATTCTGGACCTTTCTCTAAAGACATTGTGAAGTTTCCAGAAGGGAATGAAACAGAAGATCTGTAGTGTCAGTGCTTTCAACACAGAGAGCATCTGAGGTTAGACCAGCTGTAAGTTAGTAAACCATGTAGAATCACAGAATGGTGGGGGTTGGAAGGGACCTTTGGAGGTCGAGTCCAACCCCCCTGCCAGAGCAGGGGTCAACCAGGGCAGCCCACACAGGAACAGATCCAGGTGGGTCTGGAAAGTCATCAGCTTTATGCCTGCTGAGCACAAACTTTTTTCAGAAGATCTTAGTTTTGTCTTGGTCTTGTCTTTGCACAGGAGATGGACAGTCAGCTGCTGCAGTTAGGGGATGTCTCACATCATGCTCCAGTGCTTTTGGCCTGGGCTCTGCTCCGTCACACAGTAAACCCAGAGGAGTCTCCAAACCTGATCAGGAGACTGGGCAGCTCTGCCATCCAGATGAATGTTTTCCAGTACCTGACAAAGCTGCTGCGCTCGCTGAGCAGCGGGGGGAAGAATGTGAGTTTCTTGGCACCATATCTGTAAAGCTCTTGCAGGGCTTTTATTGCTATGGATGTAAAGATACAATGGGAAGTGGATGATTTTGAACCAGTATTCTTTCAATCTATCTGGTCTTAAGCACAGCATGCACTGACACGTGCTCTGAAGTTTTGTCATCTTACCTTCTTTCAGTGAAGATCAAAAGTTAAACAGATTTTTATGCCCAAAGAATAATAATTAAAAAAAAAAAGCAAGCTTTTGTAAGTGAGGAATTACATCTCTTTTGAGCAGAACAGGCTGCATTTAATCATCTGTTGATTTGCCTTCCTAAGTGTACTTGGCATTGTGGATCTTGAGTATTAGAAGATTTCATTCTGCACTATTCTCCATACAGACAATGCTCAGTCTGAGAGTAAACTGCTTTTTAGGCAGGAACCAGTGAAAGCAAAACCTTTTGGTTTCTGTTGACATTAGGTGCTGGCTCTTGATGAGTGGAAGGCATTTCTAATGATGACAGCAGTGGCAACATTTCTCATTTCAGTGAAATATTTCATGTCAATATGGAGCTTAATTAATGCCTGCTGCCTGTTTCACTGCCCCTCTGCTGCCTGCAGTGAGGATACTCAGTGTGTAAAGCAGACTGAGTACAGCCACGGGGTGTTCCTCTAACAGCCTTGTGTATTCTTTCTTTCCAGTGTACTGACAGCACAGCTTGTATGTGTATTTATGGGCTGCTTTCCTTTGTCCTGACATCACTGGAATTACAGACATTGGGCAATCAGCAGGTAAAGCACCCAAGGCTCATTGTGTCTGTTACCTAATTTAAAATAGTCTGACATAACTGATGCTAATTACTTTTGTTAAATTTGAATCCTGCATTTGAGACTGCAAACTTGAAGTGACCTAGATCTGAAAGAGTGATTTGCTGGTTTTCCTACTGCACTGAGGCAGTGCAAACCCAATAAAGGCCTCTGAAGACTGGCTGATTAATATTGAAAGAGCACACCCTGCACTTCAGGTCCTGTGGATCTGAAGCAAATAGTTGATGTGTTATTTCCAGAGGAATTAAAATGATGCCTACTCCCATTTCCAAGTTTGAGAAGACATCATATGGCTCATTGCAGACACAGTAGCAATACTTGTCCTGGCCAGTCCATTCATGACAAGGAGCCAGGCTTTAGGCTGACTCTGTGTTCTGGCTTTGGGTGTGTTGGACATTTTGTTCCTGTTTTGACTAGAGGAAGTAGTTACATCTCTGTTGGTAAATATGGAAACTTAAGTTCCAAAGATGTGGCAGAACTTCATCCTGTGTAAAGTAACTTTATTTTCTCCATCCTCTCTTCCTTTGAAGGATATCATTGATGCTGCATGTGAAGTTCTGGCAACTTCCAGCATTCCTCAGCTCTTCTGGAAGACGGTGAGTGTGTTGGCAATTTCTTGGACCTACCTTGTTTATGACTTAAACCTGATAAGAGATTCCCTTTTAGGAGAGGAACAGAGTGATTGTTTTTAGTTAGTTCTAGGAGGGCTTGAGGAGCTAGTGTGTGTTTGTATCTGTTTTTGATTTACTTTTGCCCTTTCCTGCCTTTTAGGTACAGCCTTGGCTTTGCTCTTGAAGGATACTGGAACAAGTTTTAATATAGGTGATAGTTTAAACCAGGGCTGGGATTGCAAGGATTGAACTAACTGCTGGCAAAAGCATCATGCTGATTTTTTTTTGTTGTTAAGAGAATCAGGATGACATGGAATGCATTCCAGTCTTACTTCTTGCCTTGTACTGGCACTCTGCCTCATGCTTTAGTCTTTGCAAGGCCTGGAGTGGTACTTCTGTGCATGATTAATGTTCAGTGTACAACTTAAAAAGGAACTGTATCCTTGTGCTATACTAAGACTCTTTTGGGTCAATAAGACATTTGTTTTCTGTTTCCACCACCAGGAACCTACTACAGGCATGGGAATCATCCTGGACAGCGTGTGTGGAATGTTCCCCCATCTTCTTACTCCTCTCCTTCAGCTGCTCAAAGCCCTCGTGTCTGATAAATCTACTGCAAAAAAGGTACAGGATCTCTCCTGGGAGAGATATATTTCAAGACAGGGATAACATGCTGTGTGACTCTTCCCATTACATATGCTTATTGCAGTTTTGGATAACAGACATTAAGCTTTTGTCAAAGAACAGTGGGCAAGGTTCCTTTTTAGTCCTGTGCTGTTGCAGGACACAGCTTTCTGGCTTTTAGAGAACTTCAACTCTAATGGCTGAAGATGAAGATACAGCCTGATTTTTCAGGTTGTGCTTTACTTACAAGAAGTTCTTGATGTGTTAGGTCAGACTTGTCTGGACACATGGACTGTCTCATGATGTTTTGGTAGGGTTGATGTATAGAAGGATTTTGTACACAGCAAGTAAACTTGCCTATTCTTGGAAATGACCTGATTGGTTAATTTTTAAGAAGATCTCTGGATATATTATTTAACTGTCTCTGTTTGCAGGTTTACAGTTTCCTGGATAAAATGTCCTTCTATATTGAACTGTACAAGCATAAACCCCCTGATGTGATCTCTCATGAAGATGGCACCCTTTGGAGAAGGCAGTCTCCAAAGCTTCTCTATCCTCTTGGTAAGAAAACACTTTGGGGAAATTAGTTATTTTATTTGGCTTCTAACTCAATTTGTGACTGTGTTTCACCTGCATCTTCCATCTGCAGGAGTAGGTCAAACAAATCTGCGGATACCTCAGGGAACAGTGGGCCAAGTGATGCAGGATGATCAGGGTTATTTGGTACGATGGGAATATTCCTACAGCAGCTGGACACTGTTTACCTGTGAGATTGAGATGCTGCTCCATGTTGTATCAACAGCAGGTGAGATAGTATTAAAGGCAATAAATAATTGTAAATAAATATCAATGTGAGGTTAATAGGAGGATCGAACAGCTCTGAATACTTCTGAAAGAGCATAGAATACATTCCCAGAAACATGATTGGTTTTTTTAATGATGATTGTAATTCTATGAAATTCATGCAAAAGGACAGGAGCCTGAAGTCAGATGAGATAAATTTTAGATGAGGGAAAAGCTGAGATGGATAACTGGGGTTTGATATGAGGAATGATCATGGGGATGTGTGGTGAGATTAATGTGCATTGTTCCAGATTTGATTGTTGCTTAAGTATGATTTTGCATTTTAGTTTTCTTTCTTTTTTCTTTTTTTTTTTTTTTTTTTCTTGCATTCTGGTTTTCTTTACCCAGATGTGATTCAACATTGTCAGAGAGTCAAGCCAATAATTGATCTGGTTCATAAAGTCATCAGCACTGATGTATCAATAGCAGATTGCCTTCTGCCAATCACCTCTCGAATCTACATGCTCCTGCAGAGGTTAGTCACTGACAGGCAGGAATTACAAGCAGTGTAGAGGTACCTGGCAAGATATAATGAACTAGAAGAATGGCTAATTACTGATTTTACCAAGAGCACTGCAAGAAGTTTCAGTGTTTGAACTCTCCCAAGGCTGGTGGTCAGTTCTAAGAACTGTTGTGGCTACACATCCCAAGTGGTTTGGTGCAGCAAAATGGCCCCTCTTCCACTTCTTCCCTGAATGTTCTGCAATTTTAGCCATTTAAAGGCAATTTTTATTAGTAGTAATATTTATATGAAAAAGGAATAAAACATATCATTAGAGCAGTAACTCCCAGGAGTTAAAACAGTTGTTCTTACTACCTCTCCTCTCTGTGTTAACTGCCTAGGAGTTGATGTTCTGCTGTGTAATTATTACTCACTGTGGCAGTGCTGCCTTGGCAGCCTTACCTCTGGATGGATCTGACTCAGGTGTGAGGTGGAGGTGGCAAGTCTAGACTGAAAGTACAGACTCTGGTGTCTGTATTTACCTGCTCAGACTTTGTACTGTGTAATTAAAGAACAGTATGTAGGCCAGACTGCAGGTAGCAGTGGATTTTATGTGTACTTTTTTTGTAGGCTAACAACAGTAATCTCTCCTGCTGTGGATGTTATTGCCTCTTGTGTCAATTGTTTGACAGTCCTGGCTTCTCGGATGCCAGCCAAGGTGAGGAAAGGACCTCTGGGTTGGAGAACTAGTAGACATGTCCATGTGAATGAGAGGCAGCATCTGTGCTTATTCTCTTGCAGGTTTGGACTGACCTTCACCACACAGGGTTCTTACCATTTGTCGCCCATCCAGTGTCCAGTATGAACCACGTGATGAGGTATTCATGATTTCTCCCCCACCCCCTTGTTTTTTCCTAACCTATTTAGATGTCATAACTTTTTGCCAGTGTGAAATCTGTGCATCTGACATCTCTCACTGATGTCAGAATTCTGCTGTTCATCTAAGAAACCCTCTTGCTTGTTTCACAGTGCAGAGGGAATGAATGCTGGGGGCTATGGAAACCTACTGCTGAGTATAGAGCAGCTGCAGGGGGAATACAGTGTCACCATCTCCTTCCTCAACCTGATAACAGCTCTTGTCCGGGTGAGTGCTTCTGGAACAGTCAGCTGGCATGACAGGAAAGTGAAATACAGCCATGCCCAAGATCAAGCTTCTGTTCAGTGGACCTGAGTAACTGTTGGCTGACACTCCCTTCCCTGCTACTGTTTGTGCTGTCTCTGCAGTTTGATGTGTTTAAAAACTGCTTTGATCCATCTGATCTACAGAAGTCCCTTGTAAATCTGTCCCCATGCACGATGGCTTTCTGACGCTTTCAAGACATGTAACACGTCTTCCTGCAAAAGCTTTCATGTCCTTTTAGCCAGAAGGGGGATAATAACATTTCTTTTCTCCTAGGGACAACTTGGTAGCACCCAGAGCCAGGGACTCGTGCCCTGCATTGTGTTTGTCCTGAAGGAGATGCTGCCAAATTACCACAAATGGCGTTACAACTCTCATGGAGTGCGAGAGAAAATCGGTAAGGGTGGTGAAGGGGCAGGAGGAGGAGGGGGGAGAAATCACCTGTCTTCTCACACACAATTGATGATTTTTCCCATTTTTAATCATACTTTCTCTGACAGCCTTTTGGGATTTGCTTTGCACATCTGCCAGTACTTCTGGATGCTGGGATTTGTTTGAAAATAGTAGAAACTAGGCAACGGGTCTTGCCAAAAATTGAGCACTCAATTTCCTCTCTATTTCAGGGTGCCTGATTCTGCAGTTGATCCATGCTATCCTGAATTTGTGCCCTGAAATGGATCCTCGCAGCAGGTAAGACAGGTGGATTTCAGCTCTGCACTTGCCTGCCTTACAGTGCAGGAGTCAGTACCATTTTGTTTCAGTTTGAGTGCAGATGACTAGGAGGGACCTGGCATAGTTGTGTGGTGCTGCTTTCAGCTCTTTTCTGCATTGCTAAGTGCAGGAGGGGTAGGTAAAGATTAGGGGCAGAATAAACTACATTTATATTGTATTTTCCTAGAATACCTGGTGAAGAAAGAGAAAACAGCAAATGCATTTCCTTGTACAGACTGCTTTCTGCTTTCTTACTTCATGTAAGAAGAAAGTGGAAAGAAGAATAAAGTAAGGGACAGTGAATGTCTAGAAATTAAGAGATGACTTTGTGGGAGTTTTCCACGGTTCTGGGTGGGAAAATGCTGCAGGTGCTGCTGGTGATGAGGGGCTGTGTCATTTGTGTCTCCCAGCAATGGCCCCAGCCTTCAGTCCTTGTGCATCTTCAGCCTGGCCAACACCGAAGCAGGACAAGCTGTTATTAACATCATGGGAATTGGTGTGGACACCATTGATATGGTAATGGCCTCCCAGTGTAGTAGGTGAGTGGAGTGTTTCATTTCAGTAATTTGAGGAAAGAAGCAACTGACACTGGAAATGCAGCTTTGGCTGGATTGCTTTTCAAGGCTGTGAGGGCAGCAGCTGGCCATGGCAGCCTGCCATGCATGCTCTGGAGGGACAAGCCTTGGTTGTTCCAGCTCTGCATATAGTCTTTGCTGTACACTCTCCAATTCATGCACTTGTTTTAGTTTTCTATTTCTAAATGACAGTTGGAGCTTGCTGGTTGGGTGTAAATGTGCTCAATTGTTTTAATGTTTGCCAGCAGTTACATTTATTTTAACAAAGAGTTAAATTGAGTTCAGTTTGCAAGATTGATTGAATTAGAAGTGAGGGGGTTAGAGCCAGTCAGTGTTAGAACTTCTGTGTCTTCAGGTAACACCAGAGTTCCAGTCAAGCTATGCACATGAATTAATTGCAATAAAGCTTGTAATACTGGGAGTGCTGGGGATGACCAGTCTATTCAGGATGGTTCTGAAGGCAGCTTGAAGTACTCTGGGAGTGAAGCTTTTCTGGTTTTAATTTCTCTCCCCAATATTTATCTGATCTTAGGAAAAAAAAAATCAGACTTAGGGCTAATTTAACTCTTCATCCAGTTTTGGTTCACTGTAACTTCTGTGAGATTACATTTTAAATCTCTGCATTCCAGAGAGGACAAAAAAAAAGTAAGAACAGGTTATCAGGGTTTGTATTTCAGCAGCTGGTAGGTGGTGACATGACATCCTGAAGAAAAGACATAGAATCTCCTCTGTGAACTTCGTGTGAACGAGTCACTTGTCAACACAGTCACTTACTTTTGGTTTCTGTTTGGCAACACAGTGATGAGCCCCAGGGCCAAGGTCAGCTGCTGATCCAGACAGTGAAGCTGGCCTTCTCTGTCACCAACAACGTCATCCGCCTGAAGCCCTCCTCGGGGGTGGTGTCTCCGCTGGAACAGGCGCTGACTCAGCACGGTGAGTAACTAGGGGACAGCTCTTTGCACACAGGCAGTGTGTCTCCCATTGCTAGGTAGGATTTAAGGTTCCAACAAGTGGTTTCTGATGGTGACAGGGTGTTCTCCCTCCTCTAAGGTGTTGTTCTCCTCTGGGACAGCTTCAGCATTAAGCGAGCCCGGGTTGTCGTTCACTGCTTTGTAATGAGATGGGGGTGATTTCAGAACACAGTGAATCAGCTGCTTTTAGTACCTCTGGCTGGGCCCAGTGTTCTCTTGGAACACAGACCTAGTTCTTGCCTTCTGCTGTGGACATCACTGTTTGGTAAATAGTTCTGTCTTGCTGCAGTTTCTTCTCTTTGAGTTTGATTGTATTCTCTCCAGGTGCTCACGGGAACAACCTTATTGCTGTCTTGGCCAAATACATCTACCACAAGCATGACCCTGCACTCCCACGCCTGGCCATCCAGTTGCTCAAACGCCTGGCTACGGTGAGATGAGAGGAAAATGTGGCTCATTTTCCAGCCTTTTTCCTGCTTAATGTCAACAACTTCCTTTAGAATGCGCTGGGATGTATTCCTAGATGCTGTATCAAATCTTTTGGGAGTTTCACTTTGGAATGCACATCACCTCTTACACAGACAAGAAGCATTCTGCAGGGTTTGGTGATTTTTGCCTCTACTGTTTCTTTCCCTTCCCAGGTTGCTCCCATGTCCGTGTATGCCTGTCTGGGTAGTGATGCTGCTGCCATCCGAGATGCTTTCCTCACCCGCCTGCAGAGCAAGATTGAGGACATGAGGATTAAGGTCATGATACTGGAATTCCTCACAGTTGCTGTGGAGACACAACCTGGGCTCATTGAGCTGTTCCTGAACTTGGAAGTGAAGGATGGCAGCAATGGGTCAAAGGTAGAGTAGCAAATTGCCCAGGGACTGACTAGGCTTCCACTGAAGGCTGCTGTGAATGCTAAAGGCACTAGGCTCTATGGATTGGTAGCTCTTACATGTGTTTAAGGTAAAGATAAATGCAGCCTGGGATTGTGCTGCTGTCCCGGTCTTCTCCCTCTAACCAAAGATAAACTCTCCCCAATATTTCAAGGCAGGTCCTGTGTTAACCTAAGAACATCTGCTGGGTCAGACCAAAGATCCCTGGGGCCCCCTCTCTTGGCTCTGACAGTGGCCAGTCTGTGAGGAAGCTGGAGGCTGCAGTACAATGGGCAGTGCCAGTTTTACAGAATACCCACTCTGGTGCTTGGCAGTCTTGGGTTGGGTTCTTTTGAAGGCACTTGGTCTTACTACATCTTAGTTTTATTCCCCTAAAAATAGTTTTTTTCCTCTTGTGCTATGACTGCTTTCCTTGTAATCATACACAATACAGCAGCACCATGTACTCAAGATTGATTTCCCTGTGTATTGTACAAGTGGAATCAAGTGCATTCTGCTTTAATAGATGCCTACATCGTGGCTCTGTGGTGAGGTAACCTCTCTTCTTTCCTTTTGCACTAGGAATTCAGCTTAGGGGAGTGGAGTTGTCTCCAAGTGGTCTTAGAGCTGATAGACTCCAAACAACAGGAGAGGTACTGGTGCCCCCCCCTGCTGCACCGAGCTGCCATCGCCTTCCTGCACGCCCTGTGGCAGGACCGTCGGGACAGTGCCACGCTGGTTCTCAGGACAAAGTGAGTTGGTGGTTTTTTTACAGTGCTTTTTCCTTCTTTTTTTCCCCAGAACACTTTTTCTTTGGTTCATCAGACTTTTCAGGGACTTTTGCATCTTTGTGTGCCCTGGCAAGAGTATGCAACATGTGGGCTTTCAGCTTCACCTCTCAGGAAAGATGATGAGGAGCCCCTGTGTGCATGTTCAGAAGCAAATCCGTTTCTTTCTTTTTCTTTCATCCAAGCTTATACTTCCCTAAGTGTGTTTTCTGTGAATTTCAGAGCATTCAAAATGCTGCTCAGCATGTGATATGGGGAAGGTAACTGGTATTATTTCTGTATGTATCTTTCAGGCCAAAGTTTTGGGAAAACTTAACCAATCCCCTCTTTGGGACCCTTCCTCCACCTTCCGAATCATCAGAGGTGAGCTACATCCAAACAAAATGAAGATAGTTATATACTTCTGAGGAAACATTTCTGACTGATGCATGTGGTTCTTTCCTCTGCAAGTATAGTCAAATGGTTTAAAACCAGGCAGGAGGTGAAGTGAATGCTTTCTGACTTTGCAGAGACTAGAGCCATGAGCTTCCCTTTGAAATTCTCTGCTTTTTGTTCACATATGAATCAAAAATAGATGTTACTTGGCATCTATGGAACACTTATTCTTTGGAAATTATGGATACACTACAGGCAGCAGACTCTATAGACATGCTGTGCTGTTTGGCTCAAGCTCACCAGTAGCACAGAAGAATCAACTAGGTTCTTGTTATTCTTCTTTTCTGTGGGATTTTTCCCCTTCATTATGAAAGTCCTGTGCTCAGTGCCACTTCTCACACAGTGTTCTTTCCACATTATCACCAGTCCGTGGCCAAATGACATTATTGCTATTGTGGGAGAAACAAGTCTGCAAAAGAGAAATATCAGTGACTGCAAGTGTATGAGTAGGGATAAATCAGAATAACTTTTACCTTACAGAGCTGGGTGCTCAGATTTTGCTTCATATATATATTTTTTTTTTTTTTATTTTTATTATTTTTTTTGTCTTTATAGCTCAGTGTCTTGGATACCTGTGCCTTAATCATGAAAATCATCTGTTTGGAGATCTACTATGTTGTCAAGTGAGTCTTTGGTAGTCTTGCCTTCATCCGTAGACTATTTAATTATGTGAAGTGTCTGTGTTAAATCTTGTTAGACCATGCAGACTTTGAAGGACAGAATACATAGAAACCTGTGAAAACATGGGAAGAGCAGTGATTTATAAGCAAATTGCTAACATGAATTTGAGATTCCTGCAACAACCAGTTGCAGAAAGAGATGTTACAGTCTCTGCAGCCTGTAGGGGAGAATATAAGTGTTAGTATTTTCCTTGTATCCTGGAAGGGGCAGATGTAGTATTTATTAAAGCTCATTGTAAACAGAGCTCAGCACACTTACTATAGTGATTGCTGAATAGCATCCTAGGAGTTTTCTCCCACTCATTTTGTTTTCCTGAAGGTAACTGCCCTTTAATCTGTTAAAGTCAGGATTAACTAAAATCACTGCTTAAAAACCCCAATAAATTAAAAATAGATTTTCTTCAGGGATCATGTTTTTCCTTCACATGTGATGCAAGAAGTGAGATTCCCTGCACAGGTCTAATGTGTGGAATAACCTTCACTTGCAAGCTGTCCTTGGCTTTCCTACCTGAATCTCAGAAGAAGTATATTTTCTGCCCCAAGAATACAAGAAGATAACTTCTCCTCTTGATTTGGCCAGGAGCTCACTGGATCAGTCCCTGAAAGACACTCTGAAGAATTTCTCCACCAAAAAGCGCTTTGCCTATTGGTCAGAGTATGTGAAGTCACTGGCCTATCACGTGGCAGAGACAGAGGGGAGCAGCTGTGCCTCCATAGCAGAGTATCAGATGCTTATCTCAGCCTGGAGAATGCTGCTCATCATCTCCACCAGCCACGTAAGAGCTGCTCCTCACCTTTCATGATAACCTGAAGTGAACATATTGAATAACACAGCATCAGTTTCTTCAGGCTGCCTAAGCTGTACTGAAGGATTCCCTGGGTTTTCTTGCCAGTTCTGGCATCAGCATGTCTTGAGAGGTTAAAGCAGGTGGTGTTTTGCTGTTTGATCAAAATGAGCTTGTTGTCATGTCTGAGCAGAGGAGGGAGGTGGCAAATAATTATTACAGCAATTCAGAGTAATTCTGCAATGCTGAAGAGATGTTGTTGAGTCAGCTGGGGCAGGGACATTAGGGCAGTTTAGTCATTCTTGTCAACTCTTAATGTGATACTTCAGTGATTTCTGTAAAACTGCATCATTCAGCAGCTATAAAACTGGATGAATTCTTAAAGTAACAAATTAAGCCAGCAGACTGATGTTAGGCTGCTAAGAAGGTGCATCTTTTGCTGTGCTTGATGGATGTGTCTTTGTGGATCCTAGGCAGATATAATGCACCTGACTGACTCTGAAGTTCACCAGCAGTTGTTTCTGGATGTGCTAAATGGGACCAAGGTTTTGGTAGGTGGTGTTTCCTGTCAGCTCTTTCATTTCCCAGCTGCTCATCATCTTTGTAGTAGGAGGAGCTCTGTTTCTGCTGCTTGCCATCACAGACTTTTAGATCCCATGGAACTGGGCAGAAAGTCTCTTCCCCTGAAGTGATAGCTTCTTACAAGTCTGTATTTTATATGTGTCCTTCTTGGCATCACTGAGTGACCCTGCAGAGGGTTCTGCCTCTTGTTCCCTCAGTGCTGCTGAAGAACAAACCTGGTTCTTTGATGGTGGTGCTTGGGCTGAGGCTTTCTGAAGTGTTCTTACAAGCTCTATTGCAACTCTAACTCTTGCAGTATTTCTTCTTAGCTCCTAGTTCCCATGTCAGGATCCTGTCTGCAGCTGGGGTCTATGCTATGCACCCTTCTTCTGATCCTGCTCAAACAGTGGAAGAGGTAGGTGTTTGGATAATTATTAGACACTGCTAATTATGAAAACTTGGGAAATTATGTTGTTTTCTGAGTGACTTGGGCAGGAAACAAGTATCATATAATTCTCTTTTGGGGTGGCAAATGTCTGTAGATTGTTGCTGAAACCTCATATATCAATACATTTATGGTTTGGCATTTTGGTGAAAAATGTATCAAAAAAAGCTTTTGTGCTAGTCAGTTCTGTGGAATGTCTGCAGTGAGATCCAGCTGATGACTTAAACTTTACTTGGGAGATCTGCTTTTGTTTGTGTGGATCATAAGTTACATGACCCACACAGCTCAGTCAAGCCAATATATTTATAGAGGGATCTTGTCTAATCTGAAGAGCTTTCCCTTTTTGTTGTCAGTGAGCTGGGTTCTGTGGATAAAATCATTGACTCCTTGACTCAGATTCTGGAGGGAGTGTTCCAGGCAGATCAGCAGATGGAGAAAAACAAAGCCAAAGTGTTCTCAGCTCTTATCACTGTTCTGCAGATGAAGGAGATGAAAGGTGAGGTGCTGTGTGTATGGGGGTCAAGAGCAGAGCTGCCATGGCTGATTGCATTTCTGAGATAAAAGTGCATATGATGTTAGTGGTTGCACAGGATCCTGAATATGGCCACCAACCTGTGGGACTTCTCTACCTTTTTCTTGCTTGTTTTAGCTAGTTTCAGAAGGCAGTGATGTTTATCCCTCACAGTATGTGTATGTCTGCCCTTCTCTTGTCTTTCCTCTGTGTTTGATCAGTTGGATCAAGATAGAGTTCCATGGGTTCTCTGGAAAATAGCAGGTGTGTGGGAGGGGCACATCTCACAGCTGAGATTCTGATATGAATTTCTTGTTGGCAAGAACAGTAGACCCAAACACAAGAAAGTCTTCTGAGGGTACATTGTGTTAGAAACCAGATAAACTATAGTCTGGCCATTCCTCCTGTCACTTCTGGGGCTTCTTACATTGCAGTAGCACTTGTCTGCCAGACCCTCTGGGCAGTGTAAAACACATGAAAAGGCAGCTGTGCTGTTGAGAAGTGTCTCCACTTAGCTTTCTGTGTCCTTGCCCCACTGCTTGGGCTCTGCAAACCCATATATTTTAGAAAATAAATAGCAAGTGGAGGATTGGGTTGGTTTAAAATGTTTTTCTTTGCTGTTAATTTTGAGTTTCCAGTCATGCTGGTAAAAGGTGGTGTGATTTATTATAATGGTTTTGATAATAATGTAGTGTTTACGTGGACTCACAGAGCAGACTGCCCCCAGTCTGCATGGGCCAGTGCCAGCAACCTGGAGAAGTGGGTGGGAAATGCAGTGATGGGATGATCTGTCCTAGCAGTGCTTGATTTGTGCTTTGGGATGTTGTTTATATGGTAAAACTACATGTTTTTGTTATCCAGATGTCTGTTGAATCCTTCAGTATATCCTCCTAGACTTAATAACCTAACTTAGAGTTCCACACATTCTGTTTTGTAGGTTTTGAAATGAAAACAGAATAAATATTAACTCTCAAACTGTGACCCAGGGATGTTACCAGTGAAACTGGAAGCCTCAGTACAAGGGCTATGTGTTAACTGTTTGTTCTGTGTCACAGTGAATGAGATCCCCCAGTACTCCCAGTTGGTGTTGAGTGTGTGGGGAACGCTCCAAGATGAAGTCATTGCACTCTTTGATCAAACTAAACACAGCCTGACCTTGGGAGATGCCACAGATGACAAGGACAGCATGGAAACAGATGATGTCTCCAGAGTGAAACACAAGGACCAGCGAGATGGGGTAAGGGACACATTGACCAGCTTTGCAGCCTTCTTTCTTCTCTCTAGAGTTTCCTTGTGTGTTTGTAACAGCTTTCCCTTGCAGCCTGCTGCCTTCAGATGAAGCTTCAGCACTTTGTGTTTCAGAGTTACTCTGTGTCTCTTTGGCACAGTCAGTCTGGGAGATTGGCTGTTGCTGCCTCTCTTTCAGATCTGGCCTAAAACCATTGTCATGACTGCTAATATAGCCAAGAATTGTGCAGTGCATGTGAAGGGGTACAGGTGCCTTCATATATTATTCTGAGGATGGTTGAACTCTAGGCTGTGTTAGTAAGAGCTTTCAAGGTTTTATTTGTCCCCATGTCAACTCTGTGTTCTCCTTGTATCTGCAGGTGTGTGTGCTGGGTCTGCATCTGGCCAAAGAGCTGAGTGAAGTTGATGAAGATGGAGACTACTGGCTGCAGATTACTAGGAAGATCCCTGTGCTTTCTACTATTTTTGCTGCATTGGAGATCAGCCTGAGAGTTAAACAAAACCTTCACTTCACAGAGGCCTCATTGCATTTACTGCTGACCTTAGCAAGGACTCAACAGGTGAGAGGTGCAGAGAAGTGAGACCACATAGCTCTACATTTTTAATGGCATTAATTGTATCTCCACTGTTCTGTCTGTGAGGCAGTTGAACAAGGAGCTGTGGATAAAGGGATTTTTAGAGGCTGGCAAGCTGTGTGTCCTGTGTGTCCACCTGCTTAGTCTGCCTTGTTCTTGGTAATGGGGTGGAAGAGCTGAGCCAGCCAGGGCAGACCTGTAATTTAGAGCAGGCATTTCCACGGAGTGTAATCTGCAATGCAAATTATCCCCCCCTAGCTAAAACAGCATTAGGTGTTGGAATCAGCTTTCTCTTTAGTTGCAATAGTTATTTATCTACTACAAATTCGACTTTTTGGGGGGCTGTAGTGCAAGCAGGGTCCTTCCAAAGCCAGCCCTTTTCAGCAATGACAGCTGTACCAAAGCAAGATAGACTTTACTGGAAGAACAGAGTTGCTTTTCTGGATACTGAGTTTTTAACAGCATAGAAGAAGTGTGTGTAGATGAAAGATCTCTAAAAGGCTGGTGCCAGTGCAAAGGACAGAAATGCCCAATGCAAAATAAGCCTCTTTATAAAGTCTCAGAGAGGAGAGAGACATGGAGATTTTAACTGCATTCTGTTCTGTCTTCCAGGGAGCAGAAGCAGTGGCTGCAGCTGGTGTCACCCAGAGTGTCTGCCTGCCCCTGCTGAGTGTGTACCAGCTCAGCAGCAACGGAGCCATTCAGGTGGGTGCTGCTTCCTTTTGGGTGGGAATGCCCCTGGAGAGCTGGAAACGGCCCCGTGGGCTGTGGCTGGGACAGAGCCCACCTGGTCTGGGAGAACAGGAACTGCCCCGAGAGACTGGAGACTTCCCAAATGGCCCGGAGGGTTTGTGGTGTGTGCCTCACTGGGCAGCAGTGTCAGTAAGTGACTTGACTTTGGTATCTGGTTTGTTCAGACATCTGCCTCATCCCGGAGGTCTCTGGATGCCCCCTCTTGGCCGGGGGTCTATCGCCTCTCCATGTCGCTGATGGAGCGCCTGCTGAAAACGCTGCGGTACAACTTCCTCACAGAGGCACTGGACTTTGTTGGTGTCCATCAGGAGAGGATTCTTCAGGTGTGTCACAGCCTTCTGTGGTGCTTTGCTTGGCTTCTGTGTCAGAAAGATTTAGTGGAAATAATTGGAGAGTGGGAGAAGGAGGATAGAGAACACTGAAGCCTTGAGGGTATGTCATGATACTTGTTAGGGCTGGGCAGCCACCAGCTGATTGTCCTGTTCACTCTTGGGGTTATAACTTTGCTACAGATGATTAATAATCCTACTCAACACTACAGCAGAAGTGAAAGTTTGATGGAAACTCACCTGGTGGCCATCTGATCTGTAAAGAAAAGTGTGAGAGTTTTCCTTGGAAGTGTCTTTGCCTCAGCCTTGCTCACATAATGAAAATGGTCAGGTTTCAGTCACCATTAAGGGCAGCAAGGTCTTGTGTTCCACAGTGCTGAAATACCTGTATGGGCTGCACCCTAGCAGTGCAGACACACTGCAGAGCCCAGTTTGTACCTAGGTGCTGAGTTACCTGTTACCTAGACACATAGCTGGCTGCTCATGTGGCAGCATCACTCATGAAATGCACTGACCTCTGACTAAGACTGTCAAGGGCTCTGAGTCTGACCCATGTGCTGTGTGACTGTGTTCATAAATTGTGTTTTCTGTCCCTGAAGACACATCCTCTGCATCTTCAGCCTTGCTTCTAGAGAAGGGAATGGGCTTTTTGTGATTTAATTGTCATCACCCTGATTTACTTCTGTCTCCTACCCAGTGCCTGAATGCAGTACGGACAGTACAGAGCTTGGCCTGTCTGGAAGAGGCTGATCACACTGTTGGCTTCATTCTTCAGCTCTCAAATTTCACAAAGGAGTGGCATTTCCACCTGCCACAGCTTATGAGGGACATGCAGGTAGGAATCAGGGTCCTGCTGTGGATAATACTGGAGTGCAGGGATTTGCATTTGGGTTAAGAGCAAATGGCATTATCACCTTTTTATTGCTAATCTTTTAATAGGAACTGTTGCTGAGGTCATTTAAACATCCATGCTGTCTGTACCTTGTCAGAATTGAGGGAGGAAAGATAACTATTTGGGACAGACAGATGGTAGCTTGGAAAAATAACTTGAAGAATTTGATGTCTTGTTCTTAGTGCCAGGTGACTCCAAGAAAACACTGGGAAATCAAGAGACTGCATTGATGCTTTATGGTCACAGTGTTCTGCTTAATCTTAACAATCTGTTCTGGATTTTCTAACAGTGGTAGTAAATTAATGGCTTTTGAGCTTTTAAGAGATTTTTCCCTCACCTTATGTATTTCAGGTCAACCTGTGTTACCTGTGTCAGGCCTGTACCTCCCTCCTGCACAGCCGCAAAATGCTCCAGCACTACCTGCAGGTGAGGATGGGGACCCTGAACTGTAAGTTGGGACTGTGCCATGCCCTGGTAAAAGGCAAATACCACTCTATATCCAGGCTCTTGGATATTGAACTGATTGTTGTGATTATTGACAATCATCAGTAGCTAGAATTTGCATTTCTTTGCAGAAAAAAAGTGGCAGGAGTAGTTGGGACTCTGAAACCTCTGGACTGTGTAAAACCAGTCCTAGAAAAACAACAGCCTGTGCTTGAATGGTGCTCTTGTCCCTTTATAGCTGCATTGCTTAGTGCTCTGTGGTGTCATTAATTAAGCCACTGTTGATCTGTTGTCATTGATCAGATTTAATTTGTTCAAGAGATAACTCTTGTTCTTGGGGAATCCTTAGATTCATGAGCTGGTAGTCATCATTGCTGCTGATGTGTTCTTTCAGCATGGTTAAGGCCATGGTGATTAGAGGTTCTTTTTCTGGCATGTGGAATCTAAATAGCCTCTGCAGCTGTCTCCCTGCAATGCAGTGCCTCCCTCAGCACACACAGTGTAGATTCTTGTGCTTCTAGCAGGTGACAGACTTTGGATGCCTCTTTCTTTATTCCTTTTGTTCATAGCTTTTTCTTTTTTTTCCCCAAATATTCATCTTGGTGCAAAGCAATCATAGCTGCAGTGGAGGCTTTCTTTTGCCTTTTCTCCACAGACAAAAAATGGTGATTCCCTTCCATCAAGTGTGACTCCACGAGTGCAGCGTAATCCCCAGGCCTCCTCCAAACACCCCAGTCCAGAGTCAGAGGCAGCAGAGCAGAAGGCCCTGCTAACAGTGCAGTACAGCCTCCTGAAAATCCTCAGCAAATCTCTGGCTGCCCTGCGCCACTTCACCCCTGATGTCTGCCAGATCCTCCTGGATCAGGTAAAGAGAAGAGATGCTGCTCCCTAGAGAGGGGAGTTCCCATCATTTTAATGGGGATCTGGGTCTGTCCTGCTTGAGACAGGACACACTGTACATCTGTTTGCTGTTCTGCTGCACAAAGCAGGAGGCAGGACACCAGGAACTCCCATAGGAGTCAGGCAGTGGTCAGAGTAAAAGGAAGACTTAAAGGAGGTTTTGTTGTGATCTGCACACTGCTGTGTGTGTGACCTTGCTGGAGCAGACCAGTGACCCAGCTGGGTTTGTGTCATCCTCAGTGTGCCCCTCTTCAGAAAAGACATCCTCTTATCACCCTCCTCTGTCGGTGTGGCCTAGTGGCTGGTCTCCCAGTACAGAAAAGGAAGGTTTAATCCTCGATTCTGGCCGTGTCCTGTTGCTAACTTGTGGACAGTTAAATCCATTTTAAATTCATTCTAGGTACATAGGCCTGGGTGTTTGAAAACAATCTGGGAACAGTCATTACTTCAGCTTGCCACTTGGTGGCAAATTGTGCAGCTTGGGAGCGGGGGAAGGTTTGTTTCTGTCAGGAGAGCCATAAAGTCTGGTGTGCAGTGCTGTACAGCTCAGTCTGTAGGCTTGAGTGTGGGAAATGATCTCAGTGCTGCTAGTTCTCCAGTCAAAAAGCAGGACCCAGGGACTTGGTATTGCTGTTACTATGACAATTGCATACTCATGGCCTCGGGGGTCATTCACTCCTCTTTCTGTTTCTCCACAGTCACTGGATCTTGCTGAGTACAACATGCTTTTCGTTTTGAGTTTCACCACACCAGCCTTTGATTCAGATGTTGCACCTTCCTTTGGGACTCTGCTTGCCACAGTCAATGTGGCCCTTAACATGCTGGGAGAGGTACTAGTCCATTCTCTGGGTGGGAGCACAGGAGTGATCTCTTGAAGAGTGGGAGTGTTTCCTCTTTGTATCTCTTGTCTCTTATCCCTTATTTTTTTCACCTTTCTCAGCTGGATAAGAAGAAGGAACCTTTCCCCCAGGCTGCAGGGCTGAATATGCAAGAGGGAACAAAAACCCTCAAGTAAGTTTCTAGCTGTTTGATTTAGTCATGGCCAAGGAGCAGAATCTGATGCTTCTCAGATCAGAGCTGAAGTTGACAGACATTTGTGGAGCAACTCAGAATCCAAGGAGATCAGTGATCCATTGATCACTGATCACTATAACCCCTCAGAAGCTCTCTAAAGCAAGCAGGGAATTTTTGGGAGGGTGTATGAAGCCATTCCATGCTAAGAGGCAGTGGAGAGTTGTTGGATGCTTACTTATCAGTGACTTTAAATCAGACTTCCCTGGTGGCCAACAGGAGTTTCTGCTCTGAAGCTTCTGGATGTCTCTGAGCAGGATGGGGGCAGCAGCAGCCTTCCCTCATGGGCACCCTGTGGCACCTTTCTAGCAGTACCAGGCCTGAAACGAGCATGTCCTGGTCCTTCTGGCTCCTGCTGATTTGTGTTTTCTCTGCACAGGTCTCTGCTCATGTTTACAATGGAAAACTGTTTCTACCTGCTGATCTCCCAGGCAGTTCGGTACCTGCGGGACCCGGCAGTGCATCCCCGGGACAAGCAGCGGATGAAGCAGGAGCTCAGCTCTGAGCTGGTGAGCGCCCTGTGCAGCCCTGTCCTGGGCAGACGGGTCCTGTGGGACAAAGTCATTTGGCTTTGGCTGCCCAGCAGAGCCCGTTCCCCAGCCTGAGCCAGCAGCACCTTGTCTGGGGACAGAGAGGGGTGTGTGTTTGGGAGGAGTCTAACCTGTGCCATGCTTCTGCTTCCAGAGTACGCTGCTCTCCAGCCTGTCACGTTACTTCCGCCGTGGAGGTCCCTCCTCGCCTGCCAGTGGGGTTCTTCCCTCTCCCCAAGGAAAGGCTGCCTCCAAGCTGGGTCCCGAGGGGCAGGAGCCTTTGTTTCAGCTGGTGCAGGCCTTTGTCCGGCACGTGCAGAGATAGATTCTGTCCTGCCCCTCCCGCCCTCCCCGGGCCGCGCGCCACAGCGAGTCAAGTCCGCTGCGGGAGGATCACCTTGGGCATAGCCTGAAGGACTGGGAAGGGGAGAGAGGCCTGGAGTGGGCACTGGTGGATCCAGGCTGTGTGCCAGGTCTCCTTGAACTCTTGCCACCAGTAGCAGAGCAATGTGAGGAGAGCTGAGGTTGGCTCCCTGGTGCCCGCTCGCTCCATCTCCAGAGCGCCCTGCCTGGGTACAAGTGCTCCATGCTCAAAACCTTTATTTTTCTAGCTGGGGGAGCTGTGGCTGGGTGGAGAGAGGAGACAAACTCCCCCCTTGGGCATTCTCTCTGCTCACCCTACACAAGGTGCGATCTCCCTCTCAGCCCCAGTCCCGTTCGGGCACCGCCGAGGGATCAGCCAGGAATTCAGAGACCATCTTTCTACTGCTATTTTTGTATGGAATGGTTCAAGGCAGGATGGTGTGTGTGTGCTCAGCCCTCCCTTCACCCTGCAGCCTGTGTGTTCTGTGTGTTTCTGAAGAGCAAAACCTCGCTCGAGTTTTTTGAGTTAAACTTTCATTGTTCAGTCTTGCAGTTTTTTGTAACAGTGCCCTATTTATACTGATATTAAAACCTTTATAGACAGCAGCTGGGTTGATGGGTTTGTAGTGGTCAGAGCTGCCTGCAGCTCCAGTTCTGTGCCTTCCCTGTGGCAGTTTTGTGGGGCCTAAGTCACAGCCAGCCATGGGGTGAGCTGTGGCTGCTGGGTGACAATCTAGATCCAGTTTGAAGAGATTCTCCTCAGAGGCTGATTCCCTTGGCTTCCCCACACCCACTCCCTTTCTTTACTCTCACGTTTGGGAACTCGTGGGAGGTTTTCAGTGAGCAGCTCTATAAAATACTCCTCAGGAGTGCTTCTTCTGCACATGGTGGTGTAGACCATGCACAGAGATTACTCTGTGCACAGGTCCAACCTGCTGCTCTTTCTGTTGCAGCAGCTGGGGCAGGCACAGGTTCAAACTAGGAGGACACTGGAGTGAAGTTGCCTGGTGCTGTTGTAGCTCTCCCAAGCAGATCAATGATCTTGAAGGTTGTGAGGCTCAGTGTGTGCTGGAAGCAGTAAGAGAAGGTCAGTGATTATTGCATAAAAGAAAGGCTGAAATCTAGGCAGACGTTTCTAAGGTGAGAAATCAGATTTTGGTGTAGCTGTCTTTCCTAAAGAGACCCTTGGTTGTTTATCCATCAGAACCTTTTAATCTTAATGGTTTTAAGAGAAAATTAGATGATCTTCCTTTGAGGGTTTGTTTTCTTCTGGGTAAGTTGAAGCAATGGTGATATTCTGGCACACTCTGATCTGGTTTTCCTTTCCCTGGAGACTTTGGAGGGATCTGAACTAGCTCACTGGGGCACAGGGGTCTTAAAGTAGAAGGGAGGGGGGCTCAATCTTCTGAAAACCAAGGGGAGCTGCAGTGGCAGGGAGGGAGGTGCTGTGAGAGTCCTAAACCACATCATGTTTAGATTGTGTTTTACCTGTAACTGCAACTCTTTCTGCTCCAGGGGAATGCACTAAGGGTGTGAACATGGAGATGTGAAGAGCTGTGCAGTGCAGACAGGAGCTGTGGGGAGGGGAAGCACAGGCAGATTCCAGTACACATGAGCAAGGTCAGTAGTGCTTGGGGCTGTTGGTGGATAGCTCTGGTAGGTGCCTTTCTGTTGTGCTGGGCACAGTGTGCTGAGCACTTATTAGTGTTTGACAGGAATGACAGGATAAGAATTTGGGGGGAAGCAGTATGTCCTTTTGGATACTTAAACAAGCACTCCAGTGAGAGGTGATGGCT
The DNA here is from genome assembly GCA_025447755.1 of Corythornis vintsioides. NCBI lineage: Eukaryota > Metazoa > Chordata > Aves > Coraciiformes > Alcedinidae > Corythornis > Corythornis vintsioides. The sequence goes on along the minus strand of JAOEGS010011726.1, from coordinate 26,894 downwards.
CAGCAGGAGTCTCTGGTGTCAGAGAGCAAAGAACAGCAGGTGTTGGTTTAGAGCTTCAGCTTCCCTTCAGACAGCAAAGTTCAGCCCTGACTAGAACCTTTTACCTGCCCCTCAGCCACAAAGGGGCCCAGAACAGACCTCAGCCAAGGGGGGCTCAGCCCACACCTGCAAACTAGCAGTGTGACAGGGTGAATAGTTTGTAAAGGGCTGGTCAGAAGCAGCAGTAGGTTTTGTGTGTGCTCTTTTCTGATGCAGAGGGAACACTGGTGCCAGGAACAGACTTTATTCTGGCTGCTCTGAGGGAAGAGACTCCATTTTGTGCATCATTAAGCTGCTGCTGTTTTTGCTAAAGCTGTTCTTGCTCTTTCTTTAAAGCACCAGGGAGATGAATAACAGGGATGTCATTGGCCTGAGGGAGAGGAATCCATACTGGAAGGGGAATAGGCAGGGGTAGAATCATGGCAATTGTAAAAGTAACTAAAACAGTAATGCCATTTGATTTCCCCATTCCCTTTCATTTGAGTTTAACTAGAAAAACAGCACAATTGCTACACTACAGAGCATTTCAACAGCTGCTTTTCCCAGGAGTTCCTCCCAGGCTGGGTGCTAGGAATGAGGCTTTAGGATTTTAGATTAGCAGCAGATCTAGTTTCCATAACAACAACGAAAAATCCCTTTAGATCTAGAATAGCATTTCCAGTCTCTCAGCAGCTCAAGTCATACTGCTGCTCTATTTTTGCTTCAGGTGAAGGAGGAGCTGTTGTTTCTTAGTGTCCCTGAACCCATAGTACAACCAAGATGTGTCACCTGGGGAAGGAACTGCAAGACACTGTGGCCTGCTGAGAGTTTCAGCTGGGACAGAAGGGATCAGCAGCTTTGTTTTGCTTTTACCCAGCTTCTGAGGCTGGGATGGCAGAAGGGAACAGCTCCCATCTGAGCTGCCTCCCTGCACAGTCTGCAATCTGAAAATGAGGGCTGCCCTGAACACCAGACAGTGAGGCAGGAGCTCAGGCAGTTTGTTTATTGGCAAATAAGTGCAGAAAACCATGAGCCCTACATACAGAGGAGCTCAGTGCCCTGTTACATTGGAGTGGTCACGATACCGTCGGGGAAAGTGCAAAAGATCAAGAAACAAGCAAAGTTGGGTCTAACATACCAAGGGCAGGGTGTGAACAGACAGCTTGGTGCAGGTGAGTCTCTTCCATCCAGCTTGAATGGACAACTAGTTACACAGCAGCAGAAGTTCTTTAGGAGAGCTCCAGCTAAAAAGCTCATGACAGGATTAAAGGGCACACAAAGCCCTGTGAGCTGAACCACCACGTTCACCAGGAGCAGCCTGGATTGTTGAGGGTGTGTAGGGCCAGGAATACCTCCCTGGTGGAGGTACCAGCAAGGGGGACTGTCCTTTTCTGTACTAGGGTGCACCAAGTCTGTTCACAGTTGAGATGGGAGGGGAAGCTTTAGTTAAATCCATGATCTAGGGTGAAAATAAAGTCAGGCTAAAACATGCCTGGAACAGACACACTGAAAGAAACGCCTGGACAATAAACACAGGGAGCAAAGCTTGTAAAAAGGCTTGTAAACTTTGCAGTCCAAGAGCAGTTTCTCAGGGGAAATGCAAGCAAGATGCATGGTCCCTTGCACTGAGTTTTGATTTCTGACATACAGGCCCTATGTTATTAGGCTGGTCTTCACAAGGACGTTTCCTTCCTGCTTCGGAGGACAGTTCTAGAGTGAAGCCACCAGGCACCCTGGCAGGAAGGATGGCTCAGAGAGCCTCGTGTTACTCTTCTCCCATGGCTGAGCAAGGTGGATGGGTTTAACAGGCTCTGAACACTTGAATTCAGCTTCCTTGCCTTAAGAGCTAGGACATGTCAGAGGGTTAGTGTGGAACAGTCCCTTCCCCCTGGAATGCTTGATGGTTTGACTTAGGTAATTCTACTGCTGAAGAGGAGAGTTGGGGAGGGACAGAGGCACTAACCCATACCAGACACAAGGGGAGTGTAAGATAAAGTGTTGAGCAGCTGCAGAGGGGCACACACAGCTTGCTGGCCCTGGGAAAGCCACTGCAATGAACGAGACTGGGGGGGGTGGGTAGAGAAAGGTCATTGAGAATCTTGACACAGCAAGACTAACCTCAAAGCAGATGCACTGGTAGTTAACACATTCAGTCTTGGGTGCCACCAGCCCTTTCCCAAAGCCTTTCTGTAACAGTTTCACCACTTCTTTCCCACAATTCCCACGTTAGCAATGGAGTGTCAACCCTGAAGAGAGCAATGGTCCCGAGTGAAGAAATCCGCATTGGAAGTGCCAGGAGATGAGGGGTGCATTCTGCTTGTACATTCTTCTTCCTGGAGACATTTAACTTAACAGTTCCAAGTAAGTGACAGGAACTTTCCCTTTCTGGTTCCCTCTTTCCCCTATGAGCCAGTCTGGATCCATGCCTGGCAGGCTGTACACAGTGATCATCTGGGGAGAGAAGATGGCATTAGACAGGACCTTACTCTGCAGACAGAGCCAAGTTCAGTCAGATGGCTGTCCAAGGAACAGTAATTCCTGCAGTTAATTTATCAGGCACCTGCACCCTTGCCCTGGAGCTATCTGCAGCTTGAAGAGCTACAGAAATCTGCCCAGTGATGTCCCTGTTGCTTTTTCATTCTCCAAATTGACTTAAGGTGTCTTTGCATAGAGGGTGGTATAATATTGCCACTTCATCCCTTCTGAATGCAAGTGTTCAGTGTAGAGAACAAAAGAGTTTGCAACTTGCTGAATCTCTTCTCTCAGTAGCTCATCCCATTGCTCTCAGAGAAGGTGGCTCTATATGAGGGGCTCCATGAAGGCACTAAGTGTTTTGGGGGTATTTTGTGAGCTGGGTACAATAGGAATAGAAGAGTTATTGGGGTGATGTTCTTCAACAGGTAATGGCCATGAGCTCACTGCAACTCAGTGGATACCAGTGTCAAAGAAAAGACTCTTACCAGCAGTTCCATAAAACAGGGGGTTTAGGGGCAGGAAAAGTCACCCAGACCTTGCTGAACATGCAATGGGCTGTCAGGCAGTTACAGTGAAGTTCAACCCAAAGGAAAGCCACCAACCTCATCTGCAAGAAGAGCCAGCTCAGTGCTGTCAGCTGCTTCATAATCATAGAGGACTCTGGCCTTCCGTGTCCCACTGGCAGGAGGCTTGACTTCATTTGGGTTCAGTACCCCCTCTGCCACCGTGTTAGGCACCCCAACAATGGTGGGCACAACTGGGATAGTAGGCACAGCAGGGAGAGTGGCAGCAGCAACAGAGGGTGGAGAGGTAGCAGCTGGGGGAGGAGATGTGGATTCTGCGTTGCCTACGAACGTGCCTGAAAATCTTATACAGGAGAAAGAACAAAGATTAGTCAAACTCTAGTGTGAGGAGCCAAGAAAACCTTGTGCTGGGAGTTCCAGCTCATGACTAACACACCTACACTGCCCTCCCCGTGGGGAAATGCTCTCAGGTGCTGAGACTGGTGCTATTTGCTTGCAGTGCCCTGTTGCAGGACTGGCACCAAACGTGCAGAGTATGAGAGTGACACATGGCACCAGAGGGCTCTGGGCAGGTGCTGCTCTCAGTTCTGTGGCTGTTGTGCTGAGTCCTTGCCCTGCTCTTGCATGGTGCTGTTACCTGTTTATTCTGCTAGTTCTTCAGGAATGGGATATTGTTGCTGTTAAACTGGATGCCACAACTGGAGGCTCCCAGGCTTTCTGGGCTTTCTAGACTGAGACAGTAATGGAGTTTGGTCTCTTTTATGTGTAGATGCCCCGTGCACTAAGGGAGAGCAGCTCTGGCCCTTGTGCTGAGTCTGCAGAGACTCCAGAGCTTGGCTGAGTGAAGAGCTCTGAGAACCCCTCGTGTGCAGCATCTTACTTACATTTCTCCTTTGGAGCTGCAAGCATGGAAAAGAACAGAACAGGAGTAGTGAGTGATCAGGTGGAGGCAACAGCCCCTCCTGGGTCAGGCCAGGTGACAGGTAACAGACAAAACAGCCCTGCCCACACCCATGGGATGTGCCACCAGCAGCACAGAGCTGGGGCTGCTGCAGCTGAGCATGCTCTATGCTGCTTGGCAACTGAGACTCCTCTCCCATGGGATTCAATGAATTTAGAAGAAGAATGTTTGAATTCTCATAATGCTTTGAGATGAATGTAGAAACCCCAGATTAACCCAAAGCCTGCTCTCAATGCACTACCACCAGGATTAGTCACCATTCCATTAGCTCAGAAGCTCTGTCCGAGCTGGGGAGGGGGCTTTGTAACTTCTACCCAGCAGGATGATGTGGGAGGGAAGCCTGAGCTGAGTAACCCTCAGAGAGGTAAAGCAGTCTCTTGTCTCACCTGCCCAGTTGCTTCTGCAGTTCCAGCATGGATTGGTAACACTGAGCATAGTAGTTGGTCTGAGACTCCACAAACTCGTGGAGACAGCGAAGATGATTCACCTGGAGGGAGAGGAACCATAAGCTGATCTGTGTTTGGTTACCAGGCACAGGAATTCTTCCTGCAGCCAACAGCTGCCCCCCAGAGAAGCTGATGTGTGTTAGCCAGTGTTTGAGAGCATTACTTGGTTGCTTTAACACACGGATTTGTTTTGTTTGGGAATGCTGCCTGAGGGTGGTCTCGGGGAGGCTGCTCCTGGCACAGAGGTGTGCCAAGGTAGATACCAGTGGGCTAAGCCCACAGCTCCAGTGAGATAACAAGGATTTTCTGGGCTGGCAGCATTCTGAGGGCTGCAGAGCTGCCTGTGCAGGCTTCATTATGGTTTTAGTTGGAGCATTCCAGGTCATACAGGGGAGGTTGCTGTAGCATCCATATGTAGGACCTCTACTCCTGCTCAGGGAGGGCTCCATCACCCTCTTGGCATCCTTCTAGAAAGCAGCCCCCAATCTGTGCAGTCCCTGCCACCCCTGTTACCTGGGCAGACTCACATGTGTGCTGCTGATCCCCTCCAGCAGCAGCCGGGTCACCTCTGCCTGGCGATCGAACTCGGTCTGCGTGAGCCGCAGCTCGTGCTCTGCCTGCGGAACAGGACGGGGTGGGAGAGGGCACAGGGCAGGGACCCCTCAGCACCCACCCACCACCTCCACCAGCCCCTCCTGGGCCCTGAGACACTCTGAGTGAGGATCCCAGAGGCCTCTGGCTGTATTTCTGCTTCATTCCTGCTTGATCCTACACGGGATCGCTGCAGTCAGGGGCTGGCAGCTCAGGACTGGCACATGAAGCTCCTCCTCCCCCAAGACCAGAGCATGAAGATGGAGAGGCTTTGTTAAGCCCGAGGTGAGAAGCCAGTCCTATGCCAGCACCTTTTCACTGCCTATGGGCACAGCAACGTGAGAGCCTCCCTGAGTGTCTCTCCAGAACTGCCACTTTCCCCAGTATCCTTCTGAGCACCATGGAACAGGGGCTGAGGAGCATTTGCCAAGTGTTACTGAATCTCTCTGCAGTGGAGAGGAGCACCCCCATCCAGCTTCTGGCCAAGGTTCCCCCATCAAGCTGGTTACTTATTTTGAGCTAGGAGGAATTAAACAATGGTTAAGAGGAGGCAACTCTGTGGCAGATGTTGGGAATACAAAGACAGCTGGATCCTGGACCCCCTCTTTACAGACAGAACATCTCCTCACCCCCTGCCTGGGTGGTTTGGTAGGGATAGAACCCCTGGGTGGAGCCTCACAAAGAGCTCCAGAAGTGCTGGAGCAGTTGGGTGCTCTGGTGAATGCTCTCCCCTCCCCCTGCCTGAGGGAAAGGGGTGACAAACAGGCACACTAGTTCTCTCCAGCATGCATTGCTTCTTAACACTAAGCAGAACTTGCCAGTTCCCCTAGTGCTGTGACTGACAACACAGAAGAACTTGCTGGGAGGAGAGTAGGGGTTCTGTGTCCTTTCCCCTTCTCCAGGAGTGGGTGGTGGTTCCCACACCTGGTACCAGTTCTGCTGCTTTGGCAATGCCCTGGTCATTTGGAAGTGACCCCAGAGGGCTAATCCAAGCAGGCTGACAGGCAGAGGTCACACTGCTGGTGGTTCTGAGCAGGGTCACCCCAGAGGAGGCCCAGCCTGCTCAGCAGGGCTTGGAGGAGCTGCTGCTGGCCATGACATCTCATCTGGAAGCCAGTGCTGTTGTGCAGCTGGGCTAGAATAAAGAAACACTTCCACTGCCTTTTAATAAGATTTGTCTATTTTAAGCTTCAACTGATCTATTTTCTTGCATCCTCCGTATGAAGGGGATTATTTAAAGGCAAAGGGGCAAGGTAACAGGAAACACCACTGTGATGCCTTGTAAGCACCAAGAGATTCCTGCTCCAGGAGCTGAGCAGAGACTTCAGCAGCAGCAAAGCTCTTTGAAACTTGTGACCAGCAGACCCAGCTCCACTGGATCTGGGATCTGAGGCAGTGACTCTCCCTGCCAGCTCTGAGCAGTTGCAGGGTCTGGTTTCCTCTAAAACCAGCACTGGCCTGTGACCTGGGAGGTCCCTTCCAGTCTCGTGCTTCTGCAAGACACGGAGAACTTGGAAGCTTGCTAACACAATTCCATGCTATCCAACCAAGATAGACCATAGAGGGACAGAGCTTTTGCTTGCAGCTGACTGGAGTAAGCTTATTTGTTTGAGGGACTGAAGGATATACAGTTCAAAACCAGCCAGTCTGCTCGGATGCTGCAGTCAGAGCAAGGCAGTGATCAGCTGCTATCATGCAGAGCATGCAGGAACGTGCCATTCTGCCACCCTGCAGTGCAGGCTTCAGGCTAAGGTCTGCTGGGGTGTTTGAGGTAGGAAAGGCAATGGGATCCCAGAAGGTGTCTCTGGGAGCTCCAAACCATGCTGGAGCTCCACAGAGCTCACCCTGGTCTCTAGTCCACTAGCAGCCCTCCATCCATCTTCATGGACAAATCACTATCATCTTACAGAACCCATAAACAAGATCTGGGACTTTGCCTCCATGGATCCACTCAGAAGAGGAATTGCAGCTCACCCAGCCAGAATCAACTCCTCCACAGGCTCCAACCCTCCCACCCTGCCCTCCTGCCAGAGCTGTTCCCTCCAGCAGCCAGGGCTGTACATGGGGAAAGCCTCTGTCCTCGCTTCAGCTCTGCCTGAAGCTCCTCACGCCCCAGAACAGGCAGGCAAGGGGCTACTAGAAGCTAGAGCATGGCACTGCCCAACTGGAGTGGGCAGGGTCTTGGGCACAGGAGCAGAGCTGAGCCCCAAGGCAGCTCCTCCCCTCTGCTCCCCCGACACTGCCACAGGGGTCCCAGAGCTGCCTTTTCTCCCAGACAGACACAGGCTGTTTGCCTGGGAGCTCCCTCACTCCAGTACAGCCAACTGGCCCCGGGGCAGGCTGCTCCCAACCCACTGTCACTCACACTGGACAGTCGGGCTGTGGGCTCAGGACCAGAGCTGACAACAGCACCATCCTGCTGGTCCCCCTGGCACAGGAGTAGGGAGAAATCTGCAGCATCCCACCCTCTGAACACCACCAGCATGCCCAGAAGGTTTTGAGCACCACCATAGCTGGGTACTTACTTTTTCCACCTCGTCGCTCCAAAGCTGTAGGGGCCACAGAGCAACAGGAAAGGAGATCAGTGTTGGAGATATGGAGGAGCACTCGGCATTAACACCAATGGGCAAGGACGCTCCGTGGACACAGCAGGTCAGCTCCAGGGACAAGCTAGCCCTTCACCCAGCAGCAGCTGCCAGCTCCATGCCCCTTCCCCTCATTCCTGCACCCTGCAGCTCAGTTTCACAATGGGAGAGCACGGCCGTGCCACCAGAGCCAGCAGCACCCCAGCTCTGCTCCCTGCTTTGGGCAGGTTCCAGGAAGAAAAGGGACCAAGCAGCAGAGTCCTCTGAACAGCAAGGGCCACTTTGCTGAAGCCTGCAGAGGTTGGTGGTGAAGGACAAGCCTTCTTTTAGGATGGTGGAGAGGCAAGTGAGCTGCTTGAGCCCACAAACAGGACCTGGGAGCTGCTGTGAGGTCAAGCCAAAGGTCAGTGCCCCTCTCCCACTGGTCCAGAGAGCTCTAATGGGATCATAACTCAGCCAGTTTGTGCTACCAAGAGGCACATCAAACTACGGGAGGAAGGAAGCAATGGCTGGATGGTGCCTTTGAGCCAGGCAAACAGCTACACCATTCCTTCTGTCCTCACCCACAGGGACACACTCAGGGCAGCTCGACACTGCCAGCTGCTTGCTGGGATCTGGCTCCAGGACATGAAACAGTTGACAACCAAAGTCAAGCAGAGCAATGGGAAAGGGAGAGAAGAGGTAGAAAAACACATTGATCCTTCCCAGAGGTCCTCGGCTTGACAACTCCTCAACAGACCTCTTCCTCAGCCCTGGCAACATGAAATCACCCTGGATCAACTGGGAGCACAGCAGCCTTCCAGCAACACCCCACAGCAGCGAGGGCACGGCCTCTGTGCCACCCTTTGCTGTCACCTTCGCAGAAGAGGGAAGCTCACCACAGCCCTGCAGGCACCTGGGAACCCTGTGCTGGCCACTGTGCTGTCAGAGGGAGAACAGGCTGGGTTTAGACCCAGGTGCTCCCAGCTGAGCCCCGCTGAGGTTTGCTCACTAGCACCTGCCCTCAGCTGGGCTGTGGTAGCCCCAGAGACAACCTCAGCAGCCAATATAAGGAGCACCTGCAGGAGCTGCCTGGACTGGTGGCAGCAGGAAAGTGTGCCAGGCTCCTTGCCTTGGTGCTCGCTCCTCTTCTGGCTTCTGCCTCCTGGCCTGTGGCTCAGCTCTTGCTCCATGGTATGTACCCATCTCTTCTTGCTTGGGGGGAGTTATTGTGGCTGGTTGGTGAACTGAGGCTGTTTTCTCTGATTCTTAGGTTGATCTTTTGTTACTCTAAGTCAAGAACTGGTTTAAATAAGGCCTGGACTGTTTCAGCTCTGCTTGGGGACACAAGTCCCTTCACCTTCTCAGTCCCAGAGCTCCTGCTCTGGAAGGCAGGCAGTGAGAAGATCCTTGTAGGCAGCTGAGAGGCAGGTCCTGGCCTGAGCTACTGCTCTGTCAGTGCACCCTCGTGGTTGTGGAGCAAGGTTTACTCCAGGGGCAATTAGAAGCTTTCACTCTGGCCACAGGTCTCCCTGTTTACATGCTGTAGGCAGAGCTTCAGCTGTTCCAGGTCCTTTTGGTCACTGCAGTACCCACTGGATTTGTAGCCAGGTTTGTGTCTCTTCTAGTGTCCTTACTCTGACCCTGGTGCTCTGGGATGGTCCAGCTTTGCCCAGATCTGGGCTAAGGCACTCTTGTGGCTCTGGTCAGAAGTATTTCAGACAGCTCAGGGAACAGACAAAGCCATGACCTACACTTGCCTTTCTCCACCCCAGCTCAAGCCAAAGGAACCCTCTTCAAGGTACTCAATATGTTTTTCTTGGAACCATTCCTAGGATTACAGCGCAAGTAGCAGGGCCTGAGAGAAAGGGATGTTTAGACTGCACAGCCCAGTACACCTTCTTACACAAAAACTAAAGGTCAGTGTGGGAGAGAGGAGAAATGGTTCCTCAGCCTCCAACTTGTACAATCCAAGGGAGGTGTTTGTCTCCAGGTGGATCCAATTCCATCTAAACCCTCCTGTTACAGAAGGGGGGGAATAAAAGCACCATGTTATCCACCTCTCCAAAACCCAAACCCATCACAGTTGGTATCCAGATCAGAGCCCTGCTGTGAGGGCCTGTGGTCCAGGAGAGAGCTGTCCTGTTTGCTCACCTGTAAGCCAAAGCTGTTACCTGGGCACCAGCAATCCCTTCAGCAAGGCACAGAGCTTGGCAGTGAGGGGGGCAGCGCCCGCTGCTCCTGCTGCCAGTGCCCACTAAGACTAAAGCAGCACAAAGGCTCTGGTCTGGAAGAAAAGCAGAGCAACAGTATGAGGAGCTCCTCCCTGCAGTGCCTGACCCCTTGGGATGATGGATGCTGGGATTAGAGAGCTTGGTGCAGAGCAGCCCTGTCTGCACGGAGCTGGGGAGCAGCCTGGGCTCAGCCCGGGTTTCTGCTGACTGGAGATGCCAATTGTTAGTCGCGTCACCCCTGCTGGTGCTGCTGGACTTCAGGTGGCACTTCAGCCACCAAATGCAACCTCTGGACTAGTTCTGGAAGGCACAAGGACTGCTGCTGGTAGGCCAGCAGGTTTCCTACAGGCGCTCCTGGTTGCTCTGCTATGCAACCATCAAACGTGCTAACTGCTGACCTAGAGCAAGTCTGTCTCCTGGAGCCCTGCTCTAGCTGGCTGCCCCCATCACTGCTGCCAGGGTTCTGCAGCATAGCTCTGAACTAGGCAGAGCTGTGCCAGGGTAGACACCTGTGGGTTAAAGGGCCCCCAAGTCTATTTGTCCTGTTACAGCAGGAGCAGGTCAGTTTGCAGTCTGGTGATGACTGGACATACTCAGCTGAGCATCTGGGTTCTGCAAGATGCTGCTGTGCATTAAACAAGTGTTTGCCTTCAGGTCTGCTTTACAAAGCCTCAGGGAATAATTGGGATATCCTGGTCTAATCAGTGCTACTCAGAAGCAGGGAAAGCCCAGTTTCTCTGCTCTGATTCTCCTAGAGCAAGTTTTAGTCTGTTGTTGTGCTCTCCTTGGAACAAATCGTCCCAAGGGAGAGGGCAGAGCCACAGGCTCACTGATTGTTGCTGTGCTAGAAGAGATGGAAACTGAGCAGTTGCTACTGCATCACCAGTATCAGCTTCTTCCTAAGGAGACTCATCACCAGGCCTGTTACCTGTGGAAATGTTTTTCCAGCTATTTAAGCTATTTCTGATCCCAGCATCACTTTCCAAGAAGGTCAGGACAGATGCCCCAGGGAACTAACACTGATGCTATCAGCTCAGACATACCTTTCTCCAAATGGGATGGGTTTCCCATTAACCAAATACAACTTTTTTGTTTGTTTGCTAGGAGGCTGGGCTGTCCTTTTTCATATCTACAGCTCCCACTCCTCAGCCCTTCCACTCCCAGATTATTCTATTAACAGGCATCAGTGTTGTTCTGAATACTATTTAGGAAGCAAAATGATCAATTTTCAACATTTTAATGAGAAATGTGACATTGTGCAATGGGGAGCCATGAACACAGCAGGGAAAGTCTATTGCTTGACCACAACTGCTCAGTGCAACACAGCAGAGCTTCATCAGGCTATTCATCCACCCCAGCACATCTGCCTGCCTACCAGCTGCCAACAGACAGGCCCTGAGATGAGAGGGGAATAAAATGACCTCAGTTTGCAGAATAGCTGAGCCTGCCCTGTCAGCCTAGGGTGTTACTGACACGGGGGGTGGCAGAGATCCCTCCACCTTTGCTTCTCTTGGCCTCTGAGCGCTGACACCACAGCACCCATCAGGCAGCTGTGCATGGGACATTGCCAGGGAACCATCTAGTAAGGCTAATCTCTGAAGTTTTTGCCTTTCAATTGCTCCACTAGCGATTGAATCAGCAGATTCCCACTAGAAATGTGGAAAAGGAATGGCAGAGAAACTGGAAAGCAAACCGAGCAGCACAAGTGCCAGCCCCTGACCACACACCCCCTCTGGGGTGATCCGTGTCCTTAAGGTGGAGTCAGAGGAACCCGGGCAGCCCATGTCACATTAAAATGTTGAAACTAGCAGAGCAGGAGGTCCGGGTTTGTCGGGTGGAGAGAGGGGCGGGAAGAGGCGGGAGGGGAACACCCGGGAGGGAACAATCTTACCGCCGAGGCGCTGGCCGAGAGCACGTAATTACGAGGTCTAGTCTCCTGAAAGTCAGGCACAGCCTGGGGGGGGAATAGAGTGTCACGTACAGGTCAAGGTCGGGCAATGGCTGGAGGTTTTCTCCTGCCTGTGTAGGGAGATGAGCTCTGATTCCTGCGGGGTGCAGGAGGGAAGTTCCCCCCAGGCTCCGGGCAGGGCTGGAGGAGCTGGGCTGGCTCACAGTCACACCTGTACTTCACCAGCAGCAGCTCTGCCTGTACTGACAGCTAGCTGCTCCTAGTTACAGGGGGATGAGGCAGCACGATCTCAAATGCATTTCCCATTCCCCCTCAGCCAGCAGGTTGCTCATGTCACGTTGGCTCAGCCCAGTGGGCAGCACCTTCCTTCTCCTCGCTCCCTACCCAGCAGTGTCCCTGTACAGGGCCTTGTCCCTAAGGCATCTGTGTTTCCTAGTGTCAGAGCACCCTTCCCACAGTGCCTTCCAGAGAAACATCTACTGGTTCTTACTCTCCACAAGCCTCTGGGAATGTTTCCTCCTAACAGATCACCTTCAGGAAGGGGCACAGCACAGCCAAAGCAGATCCAGTCCAAAGCCTTCCCTTGCCAAAGGCAGAGTATGAGTTTTCATTCCAGAGGTCAGAAAACCTCTAAGCCACTTCTCCATGGCTAAACCTCTGTCCTGGGTGGGAAGATTTGTTAAGCACTCTGGAGGTTTTCCTCATTGGGAATGCAAGGGATCCAGTCCAGCCCCACAGGGGTGTGGGCTCACTAACCATCACATCCCTGGAGACACTTAAGACCCGCCTGGATCTGTTCCTGGGTGACTTGGTCTAGGTGATCCTGCTC
>JAOEGS010011726.1:0-14243 GCA_025447755.1 Corythornis vintsioides | reverse complement strand
CCTGCTCGGGCAGGGGGGTTGGACTAGATGATCTTCTAGGTCCCTTCCAACCCCTAATATCTGTGAATCTATGAATCCCGTGGTCTCTAGCCAGCTAAGCTAAGACTAGGCCTCCTCCTGGGATGGCCTTTGCTGGTAGCACCACCAGAGCTAAGCCAGTGAGCCAGCTTACCTCAGGATCCTGGCACTGGTGTGATGGGTCAGGGTACCCTCCTGGTCAGCATTTACTGCCCAGCAGGTCGGTGTGCAAGGCTGGCACACAACCCAGCTATGCTGTTAATCCTCTCAGACCCCACAGTTTCCCTCCCAGGTTAATCTCTTTGCAGCTCACCCAGATCTACTTAAACATGCTGACCCGACTGGCTGGGCCCCGAGCAGCCTGCTGGGATGAGTGACCAGTGTGTGAAGAGCAGTCAGGCAGTCCCAACAAGAACAGACTGTTTTTTAAACCATCTCAGAGTTTTGGGGATGGCTGGAGGAAGGAATAAGGAGGAGAGATTCCTATTCCAAGTCAAACCTGAATATAGGGAGAAAAATACAGCAGTGATGTTTGAGGCCAGCACAGCAGCTGGCTTGACTCCTCCCTGTGGGGAGAAGAGCTGGTTCACAGAAACACCTTCCTAGGCCTTTTATTTATTCTTTTGTTCTTTAAAATAAGATCAAGAGCAACTAAGGAAACCTCTCCTTCCATTCCCTGGCCTCCAGGGAGTCCCAAAACTAGTCACAGCAGATGGGATGATGGAGACAAGCTGCTCTTGCACTCCTGTGTGTGGATTTGCAAGCAGTGGTCAAAAGGGTCCCACCTCCCTCCCCCTTCTGCTCTTGTAGTGGAGAAAATGGGCAGAGCCCTGGAGCCTGAAGGACAGAACAGCACCACAACCAGATCAGCCTGCCTGTCATTGTCTCTGGGCTGCCTCCCTCCCAGGAGAGGGACTGGCCACCCAACCCCAAGCGGGTGTTTCCTGGAGCCCCTGCCTCTTGAGCACTGCTTGCAAGCAGTGGGGATGGACCTGGGGGGGCTGCAGGCAGCCAACAGATGCTCCCATCTTTTTGGAACGTCTTCCCCAGGCAGCCACAGCCCTGACCACGCTCAGTACATGCTCCAGGGCCAGTCCCAATGGGACAAGGGAGATATGAATTTTCATTTTTAAATGGGAAAGAGACAATGAGAGGTGTTAAAAAAAAATAACATCACAGCACTGTTAGCACAGTCAATACTCACATCTCCCTCACACTGAGCCAATTACAAAGAAACAAAACAAAAAGGTTAGTAAACAAAATAGCATCAACAGGAAGGACAAAGCAGAAAGTCTGACAGAAATGCACCAGCCCAGACACTCAGAGAAGCTCCCAGGTCTGGGCAGCAGCAGAGGGGAAGGGTCAGTCACCAGACAGAAGCTGGGGGAACACAAGTTTGCACTACAAGGGGGAAGAGCAGCAAGAGAGGGGTGAGCTGGGAGAGGTGAGATACTTGAGGCCAGCTTGGATGGGGAGGTGTGATATAGGACTCCAGGCACATTATAGGGAATGTTTTGGTCTCATTATGGCACAGAGTGGTTCTGCTTGTGCCTTGTCCTCCAGTGGTGAGGCACCCAGAGGCAGGGAGCCAACCTTTAAGCTAAGCTGGGTAAGGGGTGGGTGCCCATAACAGCAGCCAAGGTTGCTCTTATGTTGTGTGATCTCTGATTTAGAGGCAGAGTGGCTTGGGGAGAAAACCCTGGAAATCTCAGCCTGGCTCCTCATCCTGCCCAGGGCACCCCAGCCCTGTGGTTCAGGGGGAACCCAAGTTTTTCTTTTCCAGTACAGGGAAGTTCCTCACCCAATGGTCTGTGAGCAGGTGAGAGGCCTTGGGATCACTTAACATAGGAAGCAACATAAAGAGGGTAGAAAAGGAGGAAGCACAGGAGGTATCAGTTTAAAGCAAAGGCCACCACTGTCCCCTTCAGAAGGGAAACTGGGGATCCCTGAAGTTGGATCTGATTGAGGCAAGAAGGCTTTTTTTAAGAAAGGGCAGCTATCACTTTTGTTCACCCAAAGCTTTGATCTGGGCTTTCCCACAGAGGCCTGAGCACTCTGTTAGACCTGCTGATGGAGGCTGCTGAGCTTAGCACAGCTTCCCCCTAAGGCACGTGTGGAGCTGGAGAAAGGGAAGGAGCCTGGCAACTGGGCACCCAGGGAGCTGCAAGGCCAGCTGAGCAGGTGGCTAGAAAACAGGCTCATGGCAGGGCTCCTAGGCTGGTATCCCAGAGACTGACTGACAAGGATTCCTCCTGTTCTGATTGCATGTGGCTGCTGCTTGAGCTCCTGGCCCCGGGTTAGAAGCAGATCTTGGCAGGTCCTTATGCCAACAGCCAGAGCACTACAGGACACCAGTCTGCTCCAAGGCCTTCCAGGGAACCCAGTAGTGCTCAGCTACAGCCCCTCAGCCCAGGGAGCACTGTGACCTGACAGGTCTGTCAGGCTCAGACAAGCTCTTGGAAGCACTTGTCCCCTGAGGCTCAGGTCTGTGACACTGGGTGACTTGCCAGTCCCTTCTGCACCACTCTGACCTGGGAGCTTTGCTGGTTTATTTGCTATGAATTCCCCAAAGCCAGAGGGCAGGACCAGATGGCACCATGAACTAAGTGACCAGAGAGGCTGAAGGAAAGGTCTCTTGGTAGCCAGTCTGACCCTGGCAACCCCTTCCAGGCTCCTACAGCACTCCAGCCTGGGGAAGGCTGTGCTGGCCAAATCCTAACTGGTCTGAAGGTCTGTCTCTGCTGCAGAGCCCAGCATGCACCTCCCAGCTCAGCTCTCTCTTGCCTTGCTTTGAGAACCTCAGGGACCTTAGCAAGTCCTCAGAAGACACAGTCTTTTAGTTACCAGCACAAATCATCCAGCAACCACTATGAGGCAGGAGCTTGAAGTAGAAGTTTCTAGGCTCTGGAAGCTCAGGACTATTTGTTTCAGCAACTCCCCCATGGGAGGACATCTTGGGAACAGGCCTGTGTCTCCTGCTCCCAGTTCCCTTCTATACCAGTCAAGGAATTCCCCCGTCCATGTCTGCCAGAGCCAGGCCATCGTAGGGCAGCCTAATGGGAGCCAACCCTGGGGCCAGAGGGAGAGGAATGAGGGAAGAAGTTACCGCAGCTTTAGCCTCGGCAGCCTTGGCTTTCTTCACCCTGGCCTTGCAGGCATCCAGGTCCAGCCGGCGGTTCTGCAGGATCCTCCGCTCCTTCTGAAAGGGACAGAAAGGAGGGAAGAGCACTTGGGAGCTGCTGGGAGGGAAGGGGGCAGGGTATCATCTAGGAATCCAATCTATTTCCTTAGTAAAAAAAAAAAAAAAAAAAAAAAAATGCTAGGGAGAAAGAAGCAGTTGCTGTGTTCATTTTGGTAGAGAGGGTTTTGGGTCTGGCTGCCAGAGATCCAGGCTGGAAAGAGGGAAGCTGATGGGTGGGGGGGTGCCCACTAAGCTGCAGGAGTCAGGGCAGGAGTTCCCTTACTCCAGCTGACAGCCCTTCCCTGTGCAGAAGAGCTCTGAGCCAATCGAGGATGGGCATTCCCCAAGCTTTGCATTCTCTGAGGGGAAACGTACGGAGTCCTCCTTTCTCACAGGGAAGGAAAAGGAATCCTTCTAGCACTTTTTCTTTCTCCCACCACCATTCTCGTGTGTGTTGCTGAGCTCCCCTCCCCAGGGAGTACTCACAGCTATGGTTCTCCAGTCCCCTTCCAGGAAGTTGCGCAGGGGGGTCAGGAAGTTCATGGAGGCAGAGTGGATGAAATCCCGCTCCGCTGCACCCAAGCGCCTCTGAGTCTCTCCGACTTTTATCAAGGTCTTCCCTGCAATAACAGGAGCTTTCACCTCCAGGAAAAGCTAATTCACAGTGTGTTGGCTTCAGCCAACTCTCCCAGAGCTGCCAGGCTCCGGGGCTGGGGGACAGAGGCGCAGTGTCCCCTGCCTGGCCAAGGTGCCCGTGCCCGCCCCGCCCCAACTGCAGCCTGCTCTGAGCCTGCGGCCTCAGCTGCTCCCAGGGCAACTCTGATCTTATCTACCTGCCAGGCCACTTATTCCACTGATGGCCTTTTGATGCTCCACCTGCTTGTGCAGTTATCTTTGTCTCATCGAACAGAGCAGTAAATTAAAAAGCACCAGAGCAGAAAAACAAAGAGTTGCTGAGGCAATGCTGGTTGCAGATGCAGTTACAGCTGTTCAGTCAGTCCAGGACTCTATTGAGCAGCTATTGATCCGGGGAGCAGCTACAAAGCTCGTGGCAGAGGCAGGAACAGCTGGGACTTAAGGCTGTACAGGTCTGTTGCTTAAAAAAAAGCCCCAAATTCCCCCAGATTGAGAGTAGAAAGATACTTTGTGTGGTCAAGAAGGGGCCTGGTGAGGCTTGTAGCCCAACACCAATCTTCCCAAGACAGTTTTCCTGTTCTCTTTCTGCTGGAGAAAGATTTTCACTCTCTGCTTGCAGAACAGAGGATGGCTCTCTTGTTCAGTCTAGAGGAAACCAGATACCACCTTAAACTCAAAACATGCTCAAACTGGGCAAAGCTAAAGCCATTCACTCCCTGGTCAGACTGGTTTAGAAAGCCACAGCATTGTTGAGTGTTCTGTGACCAGTGCCACTGGCTGCCTTGGATCCATGTGTCTTTGGTTCTTCTCTAGCTCTGCCCTGCTTTGCTGTGGAGTACAGACTTGGCTGCCTGCTCCAGAGAGGCTTCTGTGCGAGAAAAGACCCTTCTCGGGCATCAGCTCTGACACACAGGCAGGTTGGTTGCCACCTTGGCCTCCTCAAGAGGCCAGTCTTAATCCAAAGCAGCAGTGGGGATGCTGTCTTGGGAAGGGAGGGTTTCCCATGGCTGACTTACCATAAGGTGTCCCTGGCCCAAAGTCAGTAGCTGCTTCTGTCATGTACTGAGCCAGCAGCTCCCCGTTGGTGACCCGGGAAGGCACCTTCCGGTCAAGCTTCTCATAGAGGAATTCCTCTACTCTGGCACCTGGAATGGGGATGCCACAGGTGGTTACAGGGTTGGGGATGAAGGAGGGGTCCCTTGAAGTGGCATTCAGGGTAGCCCACCCCATGCAGTCCTCAAGAATGTGTTGGACAGCAAGAGCTAGCACCAGGAGGAGGTGACCCCCAGTCCTCGGGGGCACTGCCAGGCTCTGTGGGGCAGCAGCCACCTCTCAGCTACATGGGCAAGTTTCTTCCAACCCCCACAAACTCAATGCAACAGGGCTCTCTGCCAGAGGGCATGTCTTTTAACACTGAGCTGCAGGTGATGTTTGTCCTTCAAGCCTTGGAAGGAACTGGACTTACTGGGGTTTGGCTGCAGCAGAACTTCCGTCTGACGCAAGATCTTCTCTGTCCAGTTCTTTGTGCAGTCTGCCCTGGCCAGGAGGTTTTCAAAGTGGGCATCTAGTTCAGTCTTCTCAGCCTGCCCCAACTTTTCTTCAGTGAACTGCAGGAAGGGGATAGTCATTAGAAGGTCTGTTCTTCTAAATCAAATTCACAGTGTGCTACAGAGCTCACTGAGGCTGCTTCTGTCTCAGGCATTTATCTCAGAGCAGAGCTAAAGCACCTTCAAGGTCTCATTCTTTGTTCCCAGGCATCTTCCAGGGGAAGAGGGCAGGAGGGAGGCAAGCACTGAGCTAAATATAGTCCATGTTTGAGATGTGGTTCAGAATAAGTAACTTTTAATAAGGTCTGGTACAAAAATACTTTAGTTGTGAGGAATCTGTTTAAATGTGCACATTGCTTCCAGTACTTCATGTGAGGGAAGGTGCCACCTCCCTTCACCTTCTCCTCACCAATGCTGGGTCCTGCCCACCCCCCAGGATCAGGAATGCCACCTGATGAGTCAGGTTTTCCTCTCCTCTTCCTGGACAGGTGTGTGCACAACACTGGTTTTGTTACAGTGCTTGTGAGTGCCCTTTGGCAGCTGTCAGACTGACAGTGTCTGAGCTGCCTCCCAGCTCCTCTCCTGCCTTGCTGCCCACAGAGCAGATGAGGTTTGAGGAGGCTCAAACTCAGAATTTCAGTAAAAATACTTTCAGCAAGTGACTCTTCCTCTAGGACATGCACTGAAGCAGGGTATTGAGAGAAACATAATGGAGTCTGACTTCTCTCAGCACTCAGATTTCTACTGGCATTAGACCCTTCCTCCAAGATTCCTCTGAAGTTTAAAATGAGCAGCAGGGAAAAGCAGGTTGTGCAATTCTTCAAGTGTTTTCCTACTGGGCAGTGACATCTGCCACGGTCTGTCAGTGTGGAGGAGCAGCATCAGATCACCTGGGCACCCCTCACTGTGTCCTTGGGGGATTTCTGAGAGAGGAGCCTCTTCCCCCCATCCCTTCCCCATCTTTGACTCGCTGTTTTCATCAGCTGGACAACTCCAGGGGATTTTTAAGCATCATTTCCTGCCCTTGATGGAACCAGCATCTCGTTGGGTCATACCAAAAGACCCCTTCAGACAACTAAGCCACTTAAGATCCTACAAAGGTTACAGTTGTCCTTTGAGCCCTGGCTGCTGGTGCCACTGAGTTATCAGGATGTGGAACTGTACAGTACCTGGTACAGTTAGGTGCCAAAAGATTAAAATCTGGCTAAAAGTCTTAGATTAATTAGAGCTGTCTGGGCTGCTTCTGGTACCTTCTCCTCTCCCCCATCCCACTGCTCAGCTCTAGATGGGCCAAGATGCCCTCTTCATGGGGTCTTAGCCAGGTCTTGCTTTCTGGCAAGCTCTGTTCCTGTGGCTGCCCAATGCCCCAGTTCCATTCTCAACCAGTATGCTGCTGGGCACAAGGTGAGATAAGGAGCAAGCCCAGAACCAGCACGTGAGGTGGGCAAACAGCCCTGGGGAGCCCTGCTAGCAGCCCTGTGTGGGTGTTGCTGCAGGTCTGAGACACACAAGCCCTGCAGGTGTTTACACAGGGACCTGTCTGGGCAAGATTCGAGCCAGAGCCAGGGAACTGCTTTGCCAGATGTCAGTGGGGACAGACACTCAACTGCAGGGACAGTCACAGTCCCTCTGCAGCCTGGTGGGGACAGAGGAGTCCCATGCACGACCAGGGAGCTCTCCACTAGTCTCTTCCCCAGCACCACCAGCCCCTGGTTACCAGCACCTACTTTCAGCTCAGCCACAGCCCCCTGGCTACTGCTGGACCCAGCTAAAGCAGGTTCAAGGTGACAGGGAGTTTGTGCTGCTCTGTGCTTGGCTCTGGGGACACACATGCCTGTCAGTGGCTGAGGCTCCTTCCCTCTGTCTCTGTGGGAAGCCCAGGGCTGTGTTCAGACTCTGCCAGGCAGGGCTGAGTCACTGCCATGCAGCAAACTGGGGCTTCCCAGGTATTTGGCACCAATTCTCCAGTCATCTGTTCAAGAGCTTTCTAAAGAAGCTAGGAGGCTTTGATGCAAACATAAGTCTCTCTTGCACCCCCCCTTTCACAGTCAACTTTTAAAGATCTCATCTGACTTTCAAGTCCAGCTCTTCTCCCTGCAGTTTAGATTCATCCTGCACCAGCATCTGCCCTGGAGCTGTCAAGTCTAAACCCAGTTTCTTATTAGTTGAATTTTATTCAGCTTTTTACAGCATTGCTGCAGAGTCAGCTCAGTGCTGAGGCCTCCAGCATCTCCAGTGCTGCTGCCAGCCAGTCCTGCCAGCCCAGCTTTGGGGTCCTGTGTTCACAAGCAGCAGCTCCAGACATCACCCTGCTCTGTGGCTGTTCTCTGGGGCCCAGGGGAATAACACGGGTGGTTTGCACAGCACTTGGCCAGGGACCAGCCAGTGCTCAGAAACTCAGCTGTTATCTCCAGTCAGGCACTAAAGCTGTTTGTGTCACAGGAGGGCTGGGGACACACCATGACCACTGGGAGCTCGGGGGCTGTGCCAGGAGGGGAGGATGGGCAGGAATCTCAGTCACAGCCCGTGGCTCCAGAGGGTCAGGCTGGAAAACAATCCCTTATTCAGGCTTTCAGTGTTGGAAAGCAGGGCATGAATGTCACAGAGTGGGTGCAAGGGCAGGGGAGGCTGTTACCCCATTTACTCTTAATTCCCTTTGTGTGTATCTCACCCCTGCCCAGAATTCAGCTGTGCTGCCAAGTCCAGGCACAGCCTCGGGGTGGTTGGTGCCACTTCTGAGGGCTGCTGCAGAGGGTGAATGTTTCCTCCCCTGCACACACTCCTGCCTCCTTGTCTGTGCACGAGGAGTCCCTGATCCAGCTCAACTTGACCTCTAATGGGGCTTTTTAGATGGATGAGAGAACCCTCCTGTGTCAGCGGGTGCAGGGGAGAGCAGGAGCACCTCTTGCAGTGAGAGCAGAGGCAGCTGCTCCTGAAAGCACTGCCAGGGCAGGAGCTGACAGGGAAGTTGTGCTGCCTGGTCCTGGGAGCTGCTTCTTTTTCTTGGCTGGTGCTAGTGGAGATCTGAGTTGTGAGGTGGCAACAGGTCTCAGCTGCTGATCCCCTCTGCTCTGGCCACCCAAGGCAGTGTCCCCAGTGCAAAGCAGGGTAGAACAGCAGTTTATGAAGTCTGACTCCTCAAGCAGAACTCCTCCATAAACAATTTCTGCTCCTAGGAATTTGTTTTAATGGCACTTAAAGAAACATTATTTTTCCTTCCCATTGAACAGAACTCAGATTTCCCTGTGAGACAAGAGAGGCAGCAGAACAGCCAAGCTGATCTTAGGCTCACAGACTGCCACAAGCAGGAGTGTTACTTGAATATGTGACTTGGTTTGCTCAAGTTGACCTGTACTCTTGGTGTGCATCCCCCTGGGAAGAGTCAGGGTGGGCAGAGCAGATGGAATTACAATGTCTGGGGAGAACCTTCAGCTCCATCCTGCTGTGGCAGAACTACTCCCTCTTGTTTTCTAGAACCTGATGGTTGGTTCAACAGCCCTGCCCCAAACCAACTCCAGGGTCATAGAATCATAGAATGCCAGGTTGGAAAGGACCTCAGGGATCATCTAGTTCAACCTTTTAAGGTTAACCTCATATACAGCTTAAATGAAGTGGCCCAACACCCTGTAGGGAAATCCACCACTTCCCCTGGGAGACAATCCCAATGTTTAATTGTTCTCACAGTGAAAAATTTTCTTCTGGAGTCCAGTCAGAATCTCCCCGGGAGCAACTTGTACCCATTACCCCTTGTCTTTTCCTTGTGACTCCTTGTCCAAAGGGTCTGCAGCCTGGGATCACGTGCCAAGAGGGTCCCTGGATCCATCCCTGCCCTGACCCAGCTGAGCTCCAGCCTGGTCTGTGTGCTGAATAATGCAGGGCAGCCTTTTGTCAAGTGCCACTCTCCAGGAAGAGGAAAGGAGAGTTGTGCTGCATTCCAGGGCATCAATAATTCAGCCAAAGGTTGGGTTTCCTCTGGGAGGCTTGGCAGGAACACCAGATGCATTACCAGGGCCCGGGGAACAGGAGCAGCATTTGGGCAACAGGCCCAAACACCCCATGATGGTGCTGGGCTACAGTCAGGGCAGCTGCCTGCAGACAGCTTGGGGAAAACTGTTCCCCAGAGGGCTGGTAAAGATGCTGCTGGGATGTCAGGAGGTGGTGCTGAGCTGGGTGGGTGCCTCTGCACTACAGCTACAATGTGCCAAGGGCTGTGCCCACAGCCCCTAGAGACTAAAGGCCACCAAGGCCAGGCTTTAAAAGAACAGAGCTGGTGTTTTCTCTGCTGAAAGCATCAGCACCTTTCTCCTCTCCAAAGCAAGGGGAATAAAATCCCAGTGCTCCCAGTGAGCTACATGACACAACTGCTCTGCACCATGCAGCTTCTGCACCATGCAGCATGAGCTGACTTGCCTCTTGCAGGCTTTTTATCCACCCCTGTCCCCTCCAGCTGGCCCAGCTCTGTGTGCAGAGGATCTGGGGGCAGAAGAGCTCAGAATACCTAGGCCATGGCAGCACTTGCTCTTCTGGTGCTCAGAGGCACAGCAGAACCAGCTCAGGCACAGCCACCTCCCACTTTGTCCAGGTTACATTAGGAAAGCAGCTATAGCCACTCAGCATCTAAACACTACCTGAATCTCAACAGCTCTGGACCAGATACAGGGTATGCTCCAAGTGTTTGGTCACCAGGAGTCAGGAAAGCCAGGCTGTGAGCCAAGGGAAACTGTGCTAGAGGACAGAAGGAAGCCATTAGCAGGACAGCTTGGTTAACTCATGAGCAAGGCATTTAGGAAAGGAAAAAATACTGCCCTGTGGATTCACAGGTAAGTTGCAAATGGAAACGTGCTCTGGCCCACACCTCTCTGCTTAAAACCCTTTCAAGTCATCTCCTGTTCTTTTGACTTTTCAGGTGTTCAGCAGCCAAGGTACTGACCCCAGTGAGCTCAGCAAGTGGAGGGTCTGTTATAGACTGTAATAGCTTTTTTATCACCAGAGTTGAGGGGGATGGAGGAGTCTGCCTTTCCTCAGGAGCTTTGGGGAAGGACAAGTCAGCCTCTAGCTGCTGGGTAATGACATTAGCAGGGGGATAAGCACCCGAAGCCGCACTCATGCTTGGGCAATTTCACCCAGAGCCAGTTTCCATCAGAACTAACACAAGACAGACACCTACAATTATGAGCAGACATCCCTGAGAGAGCCTGGCCCGAACAGAGACACCCAGAGCCTTACCTTGGGAAGGAGAAATGCCAGTTCTGTGGGGATGCTGGAGCTGCCAGGATCCTAGAGCTTCCTCCGCAGAGGTTTGGGATCCAACCCACCTCCTGCTACCTGGAAGGTGCAGCTGGTCAAACAGCAAAGCTGCTGCCTTCAGTGAGGATGGAGTGGGTGAGCTGGCTGGAGTGTCTGCAGGTGTTGGGGGCTACTTGCTGCACCTCCTCTGGGGACACTGCCTCCACTGCTGGTGGAAGTGTCAACCCAGCACATCCCCAAGGGAATGCTGAACCCTACACAAGCTCTATATCCTTGCAGCTGCCCAAGCCTGGAATGTTGTTCCCTGCTCCCAGGGTAGCAGAGCTGACTGCCACCTTCCTAGCTCAGCTTATCTGCTTTGCTGGAAGAGATCACGAGATGCTGTGAAGCCCACAGGACCCTGCCAGGTCAGACAGCCACGTACACAAGCCTGGTAAGAGAGTTATTGCTGATAGAGCCTTGGGGAGACACTACACAGCTGCTTTGTCAGCCACTGCCATCCTGCTCCTGCTGGAGATGGGTGTAGAGTGACCCTCCCAGGAACACAGAAACCTTTCCAAGCTGCCTCACTTCTCCACAGGTAGGGGCCCTGCTAACTGGTGCCTGTGCTAGGAAGAGCCATGCAAGGGCAGTAGGGAGTTTGAGTTGCCTTTTTGTCAAGCCTAGTCCAAAATCCTTCCCCCAGCACCTACACTAGGTTGTACGGGACAGGTTTCCAACCAGGACTGCTCCTGGGGAAGCCACCCCAGAGGCAGTGTGCTGACCATGCTGTGTCTCCTCTCAGGCTCACCCAGCAATACCACAGCCCTTCTTCCAGTTCAAACTGAGCTCCTGCATGCTGGCCAGACAGCAACAGCTAATGCTGTCTGAGTGGCACAGCACATAATGGCCAGTCCATTTATCTCCCAGTGGCTGCAGTTCCAGTAAAACATCCCTTGGTTAAATGCCTGGAGCTGAAGCCTCTCCAATGCTACAGAGATCTGAGCTCACTCTAGGCAGGTCTCACTGCCCTCCCAGACCTGCTGTGCTAGAGAGGGCTACAAACCCAACCTTGCTGCCAACAGCCAACCCCAGCTGTGCCCGTGGCTCCTGCTGGAGACAGGGCAGTGCTCACCCACTC
Organism: Corythornis vintsioides; assembly: GCA_025447755.1. Lineage (NCBI taxonomy): Eukaryota > Metazoa > Chordata > Aves > Coraciiformes > Alcedinidae > Corythornis > Corythornis vintsioides. Next base: position 2,494 of record JAOEGS010011726.1, on the reverse strand, counting down.
CATGGGGACAGCCCAACCAGGTCCAGTTCCCCCAGCACTGACAGATCAGAAGGTGATTTCCAGCCTCAGTGATCTGTTTCCTTCCAGTCCCCCCTCCTTACACAAACACCCATGTGCTGACCACGAGGACCAGTGCCCATTTGGCTTCAAGAAATTACTACTGTGATTAGGGGCAGGAATATTCCTGTACGAGATGCTGTAGGTGTAGCAGGCAGAAGCCACTATTTATAACCACCTCCTTGCTCTGGAATTGCTGTGTGCAGACACTGTTCCCATGCCTGTCTCCTTCCTACGCCTTGGAGCTAAAATCCACTTATCAGAGACTTACTAAACATAAGATTTCTTTACAGCATTTCTTCCATTCTTCTGCTACCAAGGTCATTTGCATGAGAACAGCATCCTTCAGTTTTCCATCTGCTCCTTATTTTTGCACCTGTAGTTAATATCTCTCTTTTTCATAACATATGACTCATTGGCACTGTTACAGGAGGTGATCTCTGTTTACAGGAGACCAGTTCCTAAAAAAGCCAGAATTACTCCACTGCACAGAAGGTCTGGAACAGGACAGCACTGCTCTGTTGTTGATCAACACCCACACATGAGGTAAAACAAGAAGCCCAGTCCCAGAGCCACCAGCTGGACTTCAGAGAGGATCCCAACCAGCTATGACTTGCCTCTCTCTTCTCCTGCACAACCGAGAGGAGTTTTCCAGTTACTACACCCAAGAAACAGACAGACTCAGCTGCCACATCTCACCACCACACCTCACCACCTGCTGCACACTTTGCTCCTCGTGGGTAGCCAAAATTCATCACTCTGCAGCTCCAGGGGGTCACTGCATCCCCAAGCAGCTCCTGATCTCTAGTTTGTGAAGGATGGTCCCACATCGGGCTGCAGAGAAACCTCTGCTGAGTCCGAGCACCTCCTTCCCGGGGCCTGGAGCCACTGCTATGGGACTTCCCAAGGGACTGAAGCACGGACCACCTGCGAGGCCCCCTCCATCACATCCCCTATGACAGGGAACAGCTCCCTGATGGCTCTGGGCGCCGAGAAGCGAAGGGCTGTTTGCAACATCAGCTTTTCTTTAAGAACAGCCACCACTAAGCCAGCAACGGCCTCTCCGCGCTCCTCTTCTCGCTGCCCCAGCCTCGTGGATTACGGCTGGAAGCATCCCCGGGGCTCTTCGCCTGGTGCCCCTTCACCACCCGCCCGTCCCCCCGCAGCAGCTCCGGGCATTGGCGCAGCTCCGGCTCGGGGTCACTCAGCACCGCCCGGAACCCCCGGTGCCGGCAGCTCCTGCGGATCATCCATCCTCCAACGCACCCTCCCTCGGGATTATCCATCTCCGAACTCACCCTCCACCCTCTCTCGGGATCATCCATCCCCCAACCCACCCTCCACCCTCCCTTGGGCTGGAAAAACCCGCCCCGGCTTCTGCAGGAGCCTCGACCCGCGGGTGCGGCGGGAGGCAGCGGGAAGGTGCTGCCGGGGACAGGCCCGGCAGCCGCCGGGGGAACCCCGGCCCGGGGGGCAGGCCCTGAGCACCCCCCACAACCCCCCCCCCCGTTGCCACGGCGTCCCGGCCCGCCTCACCTGCATGGCGCGGGAGAAGAAAACCCCCGCGTCCGACGCCAGCTTCTTCACGTTGAAGTCCATGGTGGCACCGGCAGGAGCGGCCGCCGCCTCCGCGCCCCCGCTGTCACCGCGGCCGCCGCTCGCCCGCCCTTTATAGCGCCGATCGATGCCCTCCTCGAGCCGCGCCGCGGCCTCTTAAAAGGGGCTGCGTCTCCCCGGTTGGGTCCTCGGAGTGCCGAGGCGGGCGGGCGGGCGGTGCGGCGGCGGGTGGAGAGCGTCGATCCGTGCCCAGTGCCCGCGGGGGGTCGGGCAGTCCCCCGGGCACGCCTCGGGCGATAGGGACGCGGGTGGCGGCGGGCGCGGCCCCTTTAAGTGGGGCGGGGGCCGCTCGCTCGAAGCGCCGCCGAATGGGCGCTCGCGCCGCCTCCCCCGCCCCTTTTTCCCTCCCTCGCTGCTCAGCCGCACTCGCCGCCGCATCCTCCGGCTCCCGGCGCGGCGCTGCGCTCCGATTGGTTCGCCGGCCGGCGGCTCCGCGCTCTTATTGGCTGGAGAGCGATGGGTCGCTCCCCGCCCTCCCGCCGGCCCCGCCCCGCTCAGGGTAGGCTGCGGCGCGGGGGAAGGAGACGCTGCCCTTCCGCGGCCATGGCGCGCGGCGCGGGGAGAGGGCACCGAGCGGGGCCCCGCGGCCCCCCCGCCACTGTGAGTGGTGCCGCCCGCGCTCCTTGGCGGAGGCCGGGCCCGGCGAGTCCCACTATCGCTGCGGGGGGCGGGGGGAGGTCTGGTGAATGGTGGAACCTTGGCCTGGGGATGGGTGGGGGGGATACGGGATAGGGAAGTTCGGGTTGTGGGGGGCTTGGGGGTGTCCTGGGTGCGTGTGGCAGCCCGGGGGGTGAGGGTGGGGGGTCCGGGGGGTGGCCCA
>JAOEGS010011723.1:0-28336 GCA_025447755.1 Corythornis vintsioides | reverse complement strand
GGGGGGCAGGAAGGAAGAGACGACACCTGGAGACAAATAGCTTTTAGTTACATATCTCTTCTGTATTAAGAAGCAAAGAAGTGCTTGGAAGCTTTGCTTGGCTAGAGCTCTGTTAGAGGCATGACACCTCCTGGGAGAGAGTATTAGTCCCCAGCACTAAATTCACAAGATGTAGAGCTGTACTGTAGCAACAGGGTAAGAGAGCTTCTTTAGAAATTACAAGAGATCTGGTTCTTCTCTTCCTTCATTAAAAAGGTATTCAGCAGAGTAAGAAGGATACACATACCTGTAGCATCCTGCCCGTTACTCTTTTGATGCTGGATAAAGAGTTTCCAAATCAAGACTTTAAAAGGATTCTACAGCATAACTTCCTCAGGACTAATTATGAATTTGCTGTTGTTCACCACCATCACCTAATGAAGGCACAGTACTTTCACCTATACCCTTCAACAACACCCAGCAGACAAATAATATCTTTACAAAAATCAGTAGTTACTAAAAGTATTCATACTTTTAATGTGTTTAAATACCTAAACTACATCCATATAAGAATTTTAGTCAACTTCCTTTCCACCACCACCATCCTGTAAAGCACTTACCTTTAGCTACACTTTGCCCAAAGGGCACCTTCTTTCCTCAAAGACTCATAGAAAAAAAAAACCACCATTCTTTTATGGCCCAAAACTTACCTCCTTCCTTCAGATTTTATCTTCCTTGATGTACTGGCTTATTAAGCCAGTAACAGATTCACCTGGAGTCGGGGGAGGTCTCATTTTGCAGGTGAGAGCAATGAAGTAATCTGGGAGACCGAGGTCTCATTTTGCAGGTGAGAGCAATGAGGTATTCTGGGAGACCAAGCCCCATGAACAATGTGAAATACATAACACCGATAAAAATATGAGTCTTTTTACAGAATTAAGGACAAAGTACATTAAAAGGTGACCTTAGGAGGAAAGGACTGGCTCAGTCAATGCTAATACTTGTAGTACTTAAGAAGAATGAGTTAGATATAGATATGCCTTTCCCAAGAAGTACAAGATTAACTGAAGAATAGGATTGGATTAAAGGGAAGTTCCAAGACTAACTGATCTCTCAAAAACTGACACAAGAAAGCTTTTTATTTTCTTTCTCTGCAGGAAATATGTTCTTTGGAGATGTTAGCAGCTAAATCAGAACCATGTGACAAAGTCTCAGTAAAAATAGCTGCATGGCAGAAATGTGGTTAGTTGATCTGATGATACTTTTTAACACTCGAGCACAAGAGAGAGGAGACAAGTAGTGAGTAGATTGTGACTAACCTGTGTAAATCTTTATTCTCCAGGTTTACTTACTTATAAGAGCTTGCCATTCATAGGTAGGTAGTTGCATGCTTTCTTTTTAGGTGCCATGATGGTGTTTTGTAGAAGGAATATTTTGGGTGTCTTTATGGGTCTGCTGCAGACAACAAAGGCATTTCCACAGACTTTTCCAGGCTTTAGTCCTAAAGAAACCATAAGGATTTCTGAGCTGTCTTTTACTTTACCTCTCCTGGGGACCCAACCCCCTTTGAAAATGATTCAGTTTTTCTGAAACCTCCATGAACTCATATCCCACCTACAGTGGGACCTCAGATTAAGGCTCAAATTCTCCACCTGTGAGTTACAGCAGGTATTTTTCTTAACATCCACCAAGATGTTTTCTTTCTTACTTATGAGTTTGTCTTCATGGTAAAGAATGGCTCAAACATTCTATATCACAGTGAACTTGGTTTTAGAGAGGATTAATCTCCATGTATTATGCAAAGACGATTTTGCCATAGCAATAAAACCCTAAAGCCCCTCCATGATATCATTATCAATCTTTTATCCATTATGATCAATCCACCTAAATCACCTTAAACTTCCCCTTTAAGTTTTCACTGTGCTTACAGAGAAGCTTTCCCCTATCCTTATCTCTTAGCTTCAAGTACCTGTTTGTTGTGATTATTTGACAGAGTAGTTTAATATTTCATCTTTTCCTCTTAGCCAGAATTATGTTCCACACAGAGTATTTTCCTTGATTAATTAAAACACACACACAGGAAGCTATACAGTAATTTTATTGCTGGTTTGTACTAAATAGAATTTTGTGTTCTGGATATTATCTGTCAAACTTGCAGTTCACTTAAGAACTACAATACAGAATTGAAAATTTATATAAACTAGTTAATATTGTAGCAAAATGCATCAGTGCCATCAGTTATAAGGCAAGTGATGACACTACACATTACTCAAGGTATCTGGCTTCTTTTTGTCTAACTCCTGCAAAATTAAAATATGGTGCATGGTTTTGATGACATAATAGAAATGCATCAGGTTGTCTACCCATTTTCTGAATTGATGTGAATAATTTAACATTCAAGTGATACATTTAAATCCCATGTGCATTGTTATTTTAGGTGCAGTGGGTGAAACCATACACAACAGCCCTCAGCATACCTACCTCCAGAGCTGTTTGTTCTGATCACTGCCAGCCTTCTATACCTTGAAACTCATCTCTACATAAGGAAAACTGTAGAATCTATATACCAAACCCAGTCACAACTCTTAAGCCAAGATAAGTGTGAAGCAGAGGCTCAGCTACTGAAAGAGGTATGGCTGTGCAAACTCAGACTGAATATACTGATACAGGGTTCATTTATTCTGAAAGTACAAAATAATAATATGTTAAATTCAGCATACATTCAGTTTCAGGCCTAAATTGTGAAAATTAAAGCCTTTTTTTTTTTTTATTTGTTCAATCTTTGGCGTCACTTGTTACTGCTGCTATTAAAATAATGCTGGGATCAATCTGATGCTTTAAATATCACTGACAAATCTTCAGTCACTCTTCGTGTTCACACTATTTTCTTAACGGAATCTGAAATAATTTACTCTTTATTTTCTCAGCAAAGTATGAAATAGTTTTCAAATGTAATTAGCACATTGTGCAGCAAGTAGGAATCGATATAGCAATTGACATTGTAAAAACCATAGCTATCCACAAGAGAATTGCCTAAATCTTCATAAGGTCTTGAGTCCAGAGAGGCAGAGAAAATTACCACAGAGATTTAGTGTGAGCTCCCATAAAAATGTTGTCATATGCAGGAATCTACTGTAATTAAATTAAAAATAAAAATTCTTTCTTTGCTATGAAATGATAATAGCCTCTGGTGACAAAGATACACAGCCTAACTCTCCTGTAACTGTAATTTTCCTCTTATTGGAAAATAAGAGAAAGCTCAGAGATATTTCCAACAGCTGTAGGCAGACAACAAGGAAAATAGTTGTTTTCCACCCTGATAACACAGGGGCCATCAGCTGGGTATGGATCAAAGAGAAGCTTCCCAACATCTCAGGAAAGCAATGCAAGCAACTGTCTGATGCCGGACAAGCAGGCATGTTATCAGATGTGCTTCATCATTAATAATCATGGAAGAAAAAATGCTGCATTTTTTTTATATTAAGTTTTTCACTATCATTTAAATTATGTTTATGTTTATGAAAAAGACAGAAACGGACAATCATCCAAGAAAGCACTGAAGGTACAGTTTAGTTGACTTTCTAGCATATGACAGCAGAGGCCATTTCAGAAAGACAGGACTGCAGACAAAGCTATGAAATATTCCTGAGCAGTCAGTCTGGGAAACAGGCTACCTGCAGGGCAGGTCTAGGTTTATCCAGGCCGGGTAGCAGTCAGGCACATCTACGGTCAGGGACTGAGGGTCCCTATCTGAATTTAAATGGATTTCCTGAACCATGGACACGTGGGGGAGACCCCAGGGGAGGATAGACAGGGACAATGAAGGGCAATTAGTGCCCTGCAAATTAGTGCCCTTGAGGGCTTTCCAATGTGACCCATCTCTTCATTTGAAAGATGACATCTGCAAACATTAATGTCAATATAATAACCAACAATAAATTACCTTCATGATCTCAGCAGCTTTGAGATCCCCTTCAAATACAGGAACACTTTCTAAGATTAATTTTTTTCACTTTTTTTTTTTTCATATATATTGATATACAATTTTTTTCCGTACTAGATTAGATAATAGAGCTGATATCTCACAAATGTAGGGAGTCTTCCTCACTCCTCATTAGTACTCAGCTTACAAGCTGACTGCATTATTGCTTATAAGTACTTCTGGATTGATTAGCTCTTGCAGGGCATTTTGAGATGTATGAATCAATATACAAAAATTTCTGTATCTTAAATTTGAAGATACCAGAGAACTGGGCTCATGGAATGCTTAATTCTATAATTTATTACAATCTACATCATTTACATGGCTACATGACTACCTCTGACCCCTAGCTGGTGTGAAATGCTTATCCCAAAGGATCCATGTCCTATTATAAAGGTAATTAGGCACAGTTAGATCACCTCTTCCAGTCTCAGTACTGGAAGGTCAATCCAAACTATGCCAATTTTCTTTTCTCCTGTTTCCATCAAGTTTCTTTAACCAATAACTTGTTTCTTTAAGATTTACAAAGATAGGAGATGTTACTTTTGATTTGTGTGAGACAATCTATGCTTTGAGAATGCAAAGACCTTAGAACATCAAACCAACAAACCTGTTTTTTCCAGATGTATACTGTGTAAACAGGGTAACATACACTATGGTTTCTGATCGGTATCATGCATATACAAAGGTTTCCTCAGAGCTGGCAGACCTGTATTGGTAAGGGGTTAGAAGCTACAATAGCTGTTTTCCATTCTCTGCTTCTGACTTTCCAGGCATCCTCAGGCATCTCTCACGCCTCTGAATTGACTTCATTTACCATTACCCATCACTGGGGAATAAAAATACTTAGTAACATATTGCAGGGATGTGACAGTCATAGAACATTTTTGAAACCTAGCATAAAAGCTACAAAAGAAGTAGCAAATATTATTCACTTCTAATTCTCCTATTCTTTTGTGGAATGCAAAGTTATCAGGCTGATTTTGCAGAGCTCATCACAGTGTGCTTCCTTCTTTCAAACTCATCAGTGTTTTGGTGGAGAAAAATAACATTTAACATTGTGGGATTAACACTAAGATTTCCCAAAAGAGAGGTGCACCAAGGAATATTCTCTTTGGTACAAAGAGACAGATTAGTGTAGATCAAACAACTCACTGTTTTAAAAAATCCTATGCAGAGCCTCCATTGATAGGATGAGCCATCCAAGGGCTGTTGCATTTTTCTGCTCCTGGATTTTCTGCAAATAGCAAATCTGGCTTTTCTAGAAGTAAAAAGAAAGCAAGCTATTTTAAAAATCTCAAATGACAGAAGATCAATGTGAAATCTGCAGGAATACAATATTTCACAGTTGTAATACAAGACTTTTCAAGAATAAGTTCAAAGTACACCTTTCACACTAAATATTAAATAAATTTCAGCCTGGAGATTAAAGTCCATTATTTTTGCCAAATTCTCCCCAGATTTATTCTGATGTTGCCATTATGCTACAAGGAGTGATTCTGAACATTACATTTCTTATTGCAGCAGCCTCCAGTGGTGGAAACCAAACAAAACATAATGTGTTCAGTGACATCTTCAAAGCAGGCATCACAGTGAACATGCAGTAGTGCCACTTCATATACAATGAGCTGGAGTATTTCATATTAATCAATATTGTGTGGATTTCAGATAAGCTACAAGAATTGTGGAAAATTGGTAACCAAACATTCCCAGTCTGAGTTCCCACTGCAAATACATAAAATGTGGCTGTAATAATTCCCCCCCACTTCTCCTTATGGAAAAACATTTTCACAGTGAGAGTGACAGATACTGTAACAGGCTGCCCAGGAGGGAGGTTGTTGAGTCTCCTTCTCTGGAGACATTCAAGACCCACCTGGATTCATTCCTGGCTGACTTGATCTAGGTGATCCTGCTCTGGCATGGGGGTTGGACTAGATGATCTTTCTAGGTCACTTCCAACCCCTAACATTCTGTGATTCTATTTTTCTATGCGTAACCCAGAGTGACTGATGGGTGGGAAAATTGTTATTGAAAGATAATTGCCTAATTAATTAATTGAAGAAATATTAAAATATAAAATTGAAGACTTGCAAGTGACATTGAAGATCTGTAATTGTTGTGGCTTACAGCTATGAAAGTGAATCATTTCATATAACTGAAGGATCACATCTTCCTTCTTGCTAGCCGCTGGTATTCTCAACTCCCAGGAGGTTCTGCCAGTGCTCTCGGGGGTTTGGGATGAACTTCAGCCATTTAAATATTAGTCAAGCAGGATGTTCAAAGATAGAAGAGATTTACAGGCCCAGATTCCATTAATTTTAGAAGGAAATGAATGCTCCAAAACCCTAGAGACCGTCAACCATTTTACCCTCATTTCCATGCCTAAGATATCCTTTCAAGGAAAGCTTTTGGTAAGAATGCCAAAGGGTTAAACATTGATTTTCAGATATTGCTGGAGACACCCGATTACTGCAAGCAGTGACTACCTGAGTTTTCTTTGTGGTTTCTTGTTTTTTCTGTTGCAATAGGTTATGTTTGTATCACTGCTGGGCTGTCTGTTGCAGGTGACAGCTCTAGGTGGGTTGAGGAAGATCTTTTGATCTGTTCAAGATGTGCTAGCAGAAGCTGAGGGATAAATATTTTAAATCACTTGCCTCTGAGAAGCAGAAAGAACTCTGTAGCTAAGGTTTACTGACTCTCCAACACACTAATTTATCATTTTTGGCCATTCTCTCTCTGCTTGCTTCTGCCAGGTAAATTGCTACTAGAAACGAAGCAAACGATAGCACAAGCTCACGTGCGTATTTAATTACCAATAGATCCAAGGCACTACTACAAACTTCAGATGTTTATTCTGATGATTCAAGGAGCATAAGTGTTCAAACCTGATATTTTATTTCATCTTATTCTAAAGGTGAGGATCAGCTAGGTCAGCACCATTTGCCATTGAGATGCCAGGTCAGTCAGATGAGATTTTACAGGAATTTTCTAGGACCTTTGAACCTTACCTTTGTCATTACCATTGCAGAGAGAGAGAACTTCTACATAACACACGTCTCTTTGAAGTGCTGTAAAGCCTGGCATATGAGAGATTCATCTGGGGGGCTCTTGCATTACAGCTCTGCATAAAGAAATGTGAAGCCCATCACTCTGCTCAGCAGTATCATACCTCCCCTCCAACCCCATGGTCATGCTTCAGGGTGATACTAGCTTTTCACTCTGGGACAGAGCACCTTATTGGTGCCAGCAATCACAAGAGCCATGAGAGAAGACAGCTTTCACATGGTTCAATTAGGTGTTTTTAAATATTCTATGGAAGAATGAACTTGAGATATGGTTTGAAGCATTCATTAACCTTAGCAGACAGGCACCATAAAGTCCAAGTGACAGTAACCTCACCTTCTGCCCTCTTCCTTATCCAGATGAAATCTAGTCCGTATCTCTCCTCTCAGGGTCATTTCACTTGGTGCCTTCAGATGGTTCACTACATGAATAATATTGAAAGAAAAACTATAAAACCCCTTTCTTCATAAAACATCTAAACAGGGACTTATTACAGAACAAACAGTAACAAGAAAGCTCAGTCACAGACTGGTGTCACAGCACAGCATGCTGAAAAGGGATTGGAAGGGACTGTTTGTTCCTGCACACAGAAAGGTATCACATGCAAGGCACATCCACACCGCCTAAATCTCATCACTGGGTGAGAGCTGATTCCTATTATGCTCCCTTTGACTGAGTCTCACTTTCTATCATTACCTAAATCCTTCTGTAATGCAGAAGTAAAGGGTAGTACTGGCATTTGCTTAAATCCTGCAGCAATCTGGGACAGTGTGTGATCCTGTGTTGCCCCACCCCCACCCCCAACTCAAAGGTAGCCCAGAAAAGATTTTCCTAGAAGAAACAATAAACTTCACAATAAATTTCACTATCAGAAATAATAATAAACTTCACATCTATATAGACCACCAAAAAAGCCAATTCCATGCTAAATATTTCTTTCACATGCACTCACAGGGATCCCAGCATCTAATCCAAAGGATCAGCTGCAAAGCAGGAATATCAGTTAAATGAGAAGAGGGGAGAGATACAGTGGTAAAATAGGTAAAGTATCAAGTGGCAACTGGAAGGTGAAACAAAGCTTTCCTGCACACATCCTTATAAGAGGAAGGAGATAATCTAGTTAATGTGAATTGGGAAACCACTGCAAGCTGGTCAGAGGAAATGCATGTCAGCCAGGGAAGGAGCAATTCACTCAAACACTAATGAGCCTTTGAAACTCATTGCATTATTTGATGCCACAGTGCTGAGGGATACAGAAGATTACACAGTAAAAGCTATCCTGTATTTCAGCCTGTGCTGTCAGCCATGAATTTCAAGATATAGGAATAAATTTCCCCTTTGGATAAGTTATTTAACTGTGGCTTTCTTCAACTTGTGTCTTAGTACATGCCCTGGCAGCTGGCAGAGGCAGGATGACACAGACCCGTTTTTCCTCCATCAGAACAAATCCTGCATTACTCTACTTCACAGGAACTAGAGTGTCATGTTAAGAGTTGTGTTTATCAACTCTGCAATGTCACAGATAATTTGTATTGTTTCAACTCTTCTAAGCAAACAAAATTCTAGCATTCTTGCTTTTCTGGAAACCTGATTCCATCAACTACTTCGAATACCTACTCTACAGAATTAAAATCCTCACCAGGGAGATTTTTGTAGGTATGGTAATACTGGCTAAAGATTCCAGCCAGCTCATGTCACTCAAAAGCCTTCTGGAAATATTTAAAACAAGCAGATTGGAGAGGGAGACGTAAGGGAAATGTGGAGCATAGTGCAACTATAAAAGTATGTAATAACCTGTCTGAGAGTCCTAAGAGTGTGTTGATTATCTGAGTCAAGAATCAGTTCCTGAAGAAGCAGAAACAATAAGCTTTCCTTTAATTTTTGATAAGCAGAAATGAAGTTATAAAGAAACTTTGGTAACATTAATAATATGCTGGTAATAAATTAATAAAAGTGTATTAAAGACAAATTTAGTTAAGTTTTGTGGTGGAGATTCAAGGGACTGAATGAATCCAAGAACTGGATCAGAGACTAGAATATTTTTATGAATTCATAAAATGTTTTACAAGACCTCATGAGCAAGACCCTAGAAAACAAATTTGAAGCCTGAAGCAAAATTTTATACAGTTCATATATAAAAACAGAACCAGTGGTTTTTAATGACAATCTGACACATTGTTAATTATAAGGGGAGTTGGTAATGTTGAAAACAAAAAGGGGAAATAATTTAAGAGAAAGAATTTGCTGGGTATTGGGAGTACATGCATATTTTCTGTTATTGTGACCGGAAGCAAAACCATTAATTGAAACAAAGACACATGGTGAAATCACTGCTGAAATCCTCCTTCATGTCACTGGAAACTAATACTGATCTTCAAACACTCTTTTGGATGAGAACAAACTTATAACCTAACTGAGCTGCTCCCAACACTGTGTTTTACCATTAAAGCCGGTTGCTTCTTTACAAAGTGCTGCCATACCCTTTTTTTTTTCCTGAATGTAAATATATTTTTTTTAATTTTATGCTAATTTTGTAGTATTGCTGTATACACAAAAAAGCAACATAAAACCTTCTCAAGATATACAGATCCTACAGAGGGTGAACACAGAGAAATCTACCTAATAATTAACTTAGTTTTCAATTAGTCAAGTACTGTTAGTTTTCCTGCACAAATACTGTGTGTAGGAAAACAACTGCTGTAAAAGAAAATGTATTAAAACAATGTCAATCCTCTCATTTCACAGAGCCCATTGTCAGCTGGGTTATCACACCAGGAACACAGAGAATTCATTGAACTGGGACCATTTAAATAAAAATAATTTCACCTTCACCTCCTTGTTCCTTCATCAATCTTAATGTAGCATGATTTACATGATCTAATAACAGATGCACTGCAGGCATGCTGTAACTGATTGCTATAATTTTGCATATTTTACTGATGTATATTAAGCAGTAGTACTGATACTCTCAGGATTAACAGATGTATGCCTTGAATTACCTTTCATTTCCATTCAAAATCCATGTAATTCTTTAAAAGGGCTCTTCAAACAAAGTTCTGCAGGAAACAAAAGCAGAAAATTCACAGTAGATTAAAATTCAGCAGGAGTGAATTTCACATGTAGTGAAGAAATGAATTAAGAAAACCAGTTTCTTTTTTTTTTACATTTTCAAAAAAAAGAAGTGATCACAATTCCTACAGCAACACAAACTTTAAGTGTCTCAAAGGCTATTCAAGTCTGTTAGTCTGTCAAAACATGGCCTAGAGATCTAAAAATATATAGATTTCACAGGTACACTTCCCAGAAGGAACAAAATAATGGAATCAGATTGGTTGGGAGGGACCTCTGGAAGTTAGGTGGCCCAACGCCACTCCACCCTACCTTGAAGCAGAGTGAGTTTAGGGCAGGTTGCTCAGCACCCTTTCCAGTCTGGTATTTATATCTCTTCAAGGAGAGAGATTCAAGAGCCTCTCTGACCCCCTGCTGGCACGTTTCACAGCCCTCACTGTGGACTTTTTTCTGATATTTGACAGGAATTTTCCTTGGTGCAGCTTGTATCTGTTGCCTCTTGAGAGCAGGACAAATTAAGACTTTGGTTTAAAGATATGGTGGAGGGGGCATGGAATTTGGCACATTATTCCAGGTAAGTGTTCAGTAGAGGGGAAGAAGCACTTGGGTTCTAGCTAATGCAGCTTACAGTGCAGTTGGCCTTTATGGCCTGGGCAAGCATTGTTGATGTATGAGCAGCCTGAAGTCCACCAGGACATGCAGGTCCTTCTCCATTACTAATTGCTATTTAAAAGGGCAGCTACTGGCACTAAGAAATAAATAACATCTCAAGCACATCTTTACTTACTGTTTTAGAATGTATCTGGTACAAAAAAAAAAAAAAATCCCTGAATTTTCCAACACAAACAATGTATTGTACCATATATTAATTTTATCCTGGTCTGCAGTCATGTGATCCAGAGTGGTTTTAGATTATATATCTAGAGAAGTCCATTTGGAGAAACAGTTAATCTAGTGGGGTTTTTCAGGCATTTGAAAGATAAAATAAGGAAAATTTCAGTAGGAGATGAGAAATTTGAGTAAATATCTGACATCTCTCTTCATTCATGAAGTCCCAGTCTCTATTTTGAGTTTAACTTTTTCATTAACTGGAGCCCAAACCAGCTGGATCTTCAGCTGGATGTGGTAATTTTTTTAATACCTGATATGCAATTGTCATGCAGTTTGCTCTTAGCTCATCTCTTTGGGTGAGCCTCTGTGGTCCTAATGATTGGAAATAAACTTAAATTCCTCCCCAAACAAGCAACATCCTCTGCATACTGATATTACACTGGCATCTTGATTTCAAGAACCACTCCTTTCTGCTGTCTAATAAAGTTTCCACGTCACCCCTGACTTCACCATCCTGCTCCCTGCTCCACTCTGCTTAACCACTGAGCACCCCCAGCATCCTATCCTCCTGGTCCACACCTCTCTTCCAGCAGTTCCTAGTGTCAGCACCTGTCAGGCATCAATAATCTTAGCACTGGGGAGAGAGTGAGGATTTTATGAGCACCTTTCCTTTAGGTTACTTCTTTACTGAAACACCGAACCTAGATAAAGTTACTGAGACACACAAAATTTTTCCACAAAGCAAAAAGAGACAGAAGGAGGGTATGGGAAGAGAGGTCCTCACGTAGCCCTTCATGATCCAACACTACTTTTTTGCAATGGTGGGCAGATACAGTCCAGTCAGTTAACTTTCTCTCCTGCCCAGAAGTTTCAAGTGGGTGTTATGTTCTTATTCACTGAGCTGGTTTCATTTAGTGCTGTCTCAAATTGTTAAGCAGCTGCTAGATCCTCTCTTCTGATGGATGAGGCAATTCTGTCTTTACATAATTCAGAAGAGCCACATGAGACTTAATTAATATTTATAAAGCATTCAGGATGCTCAGTTGAAAAGGGTGATGATAGAAAACCTCTACGAAAACACAATTTTTCAAATTCTCTGATGTTGCAGGTCAAATTAAAGACTCATTTCCCTCCCTACATTCCTACAGCAATTCTGTCCCCTATGGGCTGTGTGGAAACAGTCAATGACCAGAAGCTAGTAACACAGGGAATTTAAAAAGAAAGGATAACCTATGTATAATTGTAAAAAAATTACGTCCTATGAATGACAAAACCAACAAAATGTTATTTCCTGTCACTTTGTGTCCTGTCTCCTCTAACCACCACCACCTCATTGTACATCATCCCACAGCCCTTACATCTCCCATGGGGCACAGGATGGTACAAGCAGTAGCTGATTTGAAACTACAGAGGGGCTGGTCAGCTGTTGCACACTGTTCAGTCACACAACAGCAACCGATCTGAACTGTGTAGCAAGGCTATTACAGCTTGTTATTACATCAGTGATTACTCTGACTTGTGGAAGTTGGTTGAAGTTGTCTGGAAAAAAAAAAAAAAAAAGATAAACAACCCAGCTGTCTGAAGTGCCTCATTTCTTAAAATTGCCAAGCACAGCCCCAAGCAGAGCAGAGTAGACTGGACTGAGGCTCTCAAGGCCTCTTGATGAAACTTAGTTTCTACTTATGCTCTGCTCTTGCAAACAGCTATTGGTGCCAGCAAAGAAAGAAAAAGTTGCTCAGCTGAGGCTGGAGCAGAGTGGAAAGCATCCCACCCTGCTGCAGGGCAGTATCAAAGAGATGCAATAGGGAGCACAGTGACAACAACAAAGGCACTGGACTGGAAGGGATGTGTTACAGCTGGCAAACAAAAGCGCCTGTTAGAGGAACATCATAGCCCATAGGGAAACATGTGTGTTTATTTTTTCATCTACCATGCAGAGGAAAATTATAGACAAAGAGAGTGTTTGTGTGTGTTTGTATCTCCACTCAACTGTGATGGAAAGGGGAAATCATCCAGAGCACAGATTTGTCTAACGTGGAATGATTTAATGGTATATGGCACCGTTCAGTGAGTTACCTGAGGCAATCTCCTCCCGCAGCAGCCCAGCACTGCAGTGAAGTTGTTCTCCCTGCCCCACAGACTAGACTCCTCAGGACCGCAGCCATCTCTCTCCATTAGCCACCTCCAAATGCTACTCTCACCCTTCATGGGGTGGCAAAGCAGCTGCTCCTAAAACAGAAAGTTTTAAGTTGTTTTATTTCTTAATGTGCAATGTCTACAACCACTTCCCAGAGCCAATCAAATGTGAAGGGACCACCAGGACTGAGCTCCTGAACTGTAGTGCCTCAGCACCGTGCTCTGATCAAAAAGCTGGCACTTGTGGGCACATCTTATTTTCCCTCTCCTCCCCTGGTAGCAGCTCCAGCATGTTTCTGGTCCAGCACTGGACTATTTCAGCACTGGGAGCTGACAGAGAAGTCTCCACTGTTTTCTTTTTCTGGGTTTGTTTTCACACACCGTTAAGTCCATTCTCTTACCTTCTTTTGTATACCTCCTCAGAACACTCTTTTCTTTCTGTTCTTACAAAAGCAGGCTCTTCATCAGCTGGGTCACCTGCCTACCCCATCACCAGTATCATCCCTGCTGTTGGTAACCAGTTTCACCATCCAGACCTCTCTGCTGCTGGTGCCTCTGAAACTTCTCAGCATCCATGGATCCATGCATTGTGCTTCAGCTGATCTTCACCACACCATGCACGACATTTGTGTCCCTTTTTTCATTGTAGGAACACATTCTCACACACACACACACACACAAACACACACACCCCCTCCCCCCTCCAAGTAGAAACCCTGGAGCTATAAAAGGCTTTTTATCCTGAATATCCAAATTGCCCATCATGATCAAATACCTGTCAGGTTACAGAGCAAGCACCTCTAGTCGGAGCACCAGGGAGACAGTGCACAGACCAAGTGGACAGATGCTCAGAAACAGGGAAGAACAGTTGTTTGCTCAAGCTGGTACCAGCAGCACTGGCTGCACAGCTACTGGCCAGTGAGAGAGCAGAGGGGGCTGTTGTCCTGAATGCTCAAAAAAGCTGCTAGATCTGAGCCTAATGGAGTGAGAGGGAAAGGAATGTAAGAAAGCCAAAAGGAAATGTTTTCTGCAACAAGATAAACCTAAAGTGAATCATTTGGGGATGGATTCGCTGATACAAGGCAGATGTGAGTTTTAGAGCTGCCCTCTAGTGGCTGCGTTAATATCTGTAATCTGATCGTTTAATCAGCTAATAGCTCAAAGGTGGAAGAAATCTTTTTACATTTTTACTTGTGCTCAAGTGACCACTTCTCTCACAAGAAGTTTAAAACAGAAGAATTGATTCCTTATCATTTTGACTAAAGAAACCAAATTACGATCCCAAACAATTTAGTGACAGAATAAAAATATTACTACTAAAACCATCAACAGGCCAGACTTCAGAGGATGACACACAGGGAATTAAATGCAGCATACCTTCAGATTGATTATTTCTGAGTTAGCAGTCAGAACCATGTTTCTTCTCACTTTTAAACCATCTCTGAGGGAATTGCTCTTTTTTTTCTGATCCAGGCCCAGGTGTGAGCTCTGCCCTGAACATAACTGAGAAGAGTAATGAGACCTAAGGATCCTGACCCTGTTTCTTCCGTCCCATACCTTGTTTTTTGGGCTAGCTGGAAGTTGCTCGAATTGACACAGAAACTTAAAACCTTAAGGTTAAGAGGCCTTTAAAAATACCAATGTAAGGTATTTTTGCCATTCTTTCAAACTTTCTGCAGCAGTTGTTCCTGTCACCAGCTTGGCTACCTCTACCATAGTGATAGCGACCAGTGGCACTTTTCAAGGATCCAGAATGGAACTTTGATCTGCCTGTAGAATAATCCAGAAGAAGAGGGGATGGACAGCTAGGAAATTTTTCCCACCTGGCAACGCCTAAAACCAGCTGCCTAGGACAAGGTGACACAGGTATTGGGGAAGAACTGAATGAAGGCAGGGAAGGAGAAAGGTCAGGGTTTGTCACAATTAATACCAGTGTCAAGAAATGCACATGAACCACATATGCTTGGCTCCACAAGGCTATCTGGTTGCTGGGACAGAGATGCTCAGCAGGGTCATCTCACTGTCCAGAACTCACACCTACCAGCTGTGCAGTAAACCACACTGTGTCTCCAACCATGAAAGAGTCCTTAAACTCAGGGAACTCCTCAGTTTTTAATTAGGGAAAGGTTGCGCTGGCAGGTGCATCAGGAGGTTCTTGAATAAAAAGCACTGTGTGCTGATGAATTAGGCTGTTTGTTATTGTTTAAACAACTCTTCTTCCTGGGGCACTTGAGTTCAAGAAAGTTATCTTCACAAGGAAGAGACTGCAGAATATTTTTAAATTAATGCTTTGCAGAATGTTTAGGAGACGTAGTGATGCTTTGAGGACACCTTGTATCCACATTCAGACAAGCTGCCCTCCTGCATCAGAGGAAGGTTTACATCTAAAAGGGGATAAGCTGTTAGTCCTGCCAGGCTCCCCCAAAACAACCCAAAGGCACAGCCTCTCCTTTCCACCTACCTTGCAGAAGACTCAGGCTTCTGACTTCCACAGCTGTAGAAGGCCATTAGTTTGCATGGGGTGGGAGAATGGGGGGATGTGACATTGGTCTGCAACCCAGAACTCTGGTCTTGCATCTGGAATACTTCCAAAAGCAGAGCATGCTCAGGTCTGGACCTGGAGTGAGGGATTCTATTTTTTTTAAATGTCTTTCTTGACCAGAGGTTGCAGGAGGAAGTCAAGGTGAAGAGCTTCTCACCTAATGCAAATTAAATGCAAAACACCACTCCATGCCCACAGGCATTAAAGATAGCCTTTCAAGGTAGTGGCGTTTGTGTCAGGCACCAAACACAGCCTGACTCCTGCAACTATAAAAAAATAAAGCACAGCAACAGATTAAATCAGCTCCAAACGAAGTGCTTTGCACGTTAAGCAAATACTGCATCTGGCTGCCAAGGAAATGATGCTTTGTTTCTAATGGACAGCCTGGGGGCTGAGGTACGGGAATGGTGGTGTCCAGGCGCTTGGCAGCAGGAATAACAGCTGTAGCTGAAACTCCACCACCATCTGCTGGACACACAGCTAATGGACCTGGGCTCACTCGTATTTGTCTATTAGCAAAATGACAAAATTAAAAAACAAAACAAAACAAAAACAAAACACAGGATCAAAGAGCTTAAATTCCCGTTTTCCAGCTATTGGAATGTTTTCTACCTGTGGATGTAAGTGGCAACTATACATCTTTGTAAAGCCTGTTTTTCCATTTTACTGTATCCCTGATGTATCTGAGAGGCAATTCTTAACTTACAAAGTACAGTCTGAATGCAAACGCAAGTAAACAGTAGGGAAAGGCGTTTTCTTAGGCAATTTAAACAAAAAACCCTTAAGTGGTTTACACAGTAGAAAGAAACCAGATTCAAGGTTAATCCCTGTATGAGAATTAGTTGGGAGCAAGAAATCATTGTACCAGAACCTGTGTGGACAGTGGAAATTGCTACAGTCACACAGCAATGTGGGAGAACTGGTTTTATTTTGTATTAAAGAAGAATATTACTCTGAGCTAGTTGGACTCAAGAGTTTTCTTGTGCCCTCCCTCCACTCATTTATTTATTTAACCTGCTGTGATGTTGCTGGGTAGGCAGGACCTGCCCAGGTTGGCAACCCTCTGTGCATACCACATGCCCCATTCCTGTTGGGCAGCAGCTGAGTAGGTTCCGCTTGTCCCACTCAGGCACAGAGGTGCCCAGGGCAGGAATGCACTGTGGGATCAACAGCACAGTTTGGCACAGCCCCGGCACATTAATCCCTGTGGAACCACAGAGGCATCAGTCCATCCTGCAGCCCTGCTCCTGGATACTGCAGGGCACCACACAATTAACTGCCAGGCACTGAAGGGCTTTCTAATAAACACAGAGCTTTAAGTGGTCCTCTCAGAATCACTCATTTGGAGACCATTTTCAGAGCCTGGAGATGAGTTCTCTATCTCCATGTATCAGAGAAACACCCCTCCAATCCTCCTCCAGTTTGACTCTCCTAGCTCCCCACTACTTCCTGTGAGCTACAGTAGCAGTTCCAAAGGGAGGGACCAGACTACCTCCAGGAGGTCCCATATGCCCAAAATTTCCTGTACTGAACCCACATTCTGACTTATGCTGAGCCTGCAACAGGGCACAACACACCAGGAAAGAGCAAGAGCAATGTCTCAAGCCTGCTGCATCATTTAGATCTGACTAATAAATGAAGAAGTGAGGCTTTAATAAGAGATAAGGGAGCCTTGGACTGCCTTGCTCAGACTCATCTTTTAATGGCTGAAAATGATCGACAGGCTGCTCCAATTTCTTATCTAATACTTTGCTTTGAATTATTTATAACCAATTTGTACTTAATTAAGTTAATTTGGAAAAATAACTAGATGTGTCACTGGTTCAAACATTTTTCATTTTTACTGTCTCCTGCATCAGGAAAGGGGCAACTTCATATAAACCAATTAAAAGACAAAAACACACACATGACCTCCTGCCCTGGTTAATTCTCTTAACTCTCTGGAGTACATACAGAAATACCAGCTTCAAATATTTCTGTGCTCCTTTGCTTCACACTTCTTTAAACTACAACTTGGGTTAATTACAGCTAGTAAATGGATAGAATTCTCCTAATATCTAAAAAAGGTTTTCCCGGACTCCTGGACAAAAAGAAACATTTTTTGGTAAAATGGAAGGAATCTGTAGTTTTCAGGGAACAGTGGAGAAGTTCTAAAACATAATAACAGACTTAATTCACATTATATTGAAGTATTACAAAAATGTAAACAGATGTCTAAACTTCTTCACCTCCTAGAGACAAGAAACATTCATCTTATTTCACATAATTATTTCTTTGGGTTATTTAAAAATATTTTTAAAGGAATGTACCCTGAGGTATGACTTCCTTAAAACTTAATTTCTTTGCATGGAACACATGATTCTGTAGCACAGTGTTAAAGTTCATCTCATTGAGTCAGACTGTTAATTTTCAAAAATATCTAATTGCAAAACAAATTTCACTAGATTAATCAATCTAACCTCTTAAAGGACATTAATTACACTTCAATGACAACTGAATGAAGCATCACAAACACTTTGAATTTAGTCGTTTTCTTTAAAGTTTTTATTAAAAACTTTTGAGAAGAACACTTGTTCTACCTTCACTTTCAAAACACTGCAGAGAAAAAATGCCACTGCTTCAATGCAAAGTCTTTCTTCAGATTTAATTATTCTACAATCATCTTGCCAAAATAAGGAAGCACAGAAAGAAACATATCTGCATTTTAACATGTCAATTTTTACCAAAACAAGGTTTTCTTACATAAAAAAAAGGGTTAAAAAAAATATTTAATTATGTCTGGATTTTAAAGTAGCTTATGTTTGTATTCTGAGGGTTCTGTTTGAATGAGAAAGGTGATTCATCTGACCAAAGAACAGGGAACAGGAACATCTCTAGGACAATGTGTGTCTAAACTTGTAGCAGAGAGGAAGAATAAACTGGGGAAACTATAAATGGCCAGCCAGTCAGAGAGACAAAGAGAGAGATTTGTAGGAAAAGCTGCTGAATTATAATAATCAAGTTTAATGAAGGGGAAATATCAACACTGAAAAAGGGCTTTTACAGCTTTCTGCAGGGTAGCAGTTAATTGGCCTTCTCCATCTTGCAGAGATGAAGGCTGATTCAAAATGATGTCTGGCACCACTGGCAAAATTAGGCTTCAGCTAAATTTAGAACACATGTATTAACAACACCCAGCAGGTAAAACTTTCCATAGATAGGCAGAATGCTTAACTAGAGAACAAAACTGATCAATCAGCCCTTCCTTAGTTTCATCTGAAGGAGGACAACAACTCAAAGGTGAGACATCAGTTTTATAGACACACTCCAGCTACCTGTCAACAAGCCACCTAGGTATCAGTTACATAGAGCCCACTTAAAGATGCTGCTTAAGTACTTGGGGAGGGGGGATCTTGGAAAGTCTTCCAAAGAAAATGCATCATAAAATAGTGCTAGTGTCAATTCTGTGGCATTTGTGGGGGTTTTTTTTAGTGCAGGTGCCATCACTGGAACCTGAAGCCCTGAGAGAATGCAATAGTCAAGGAATAGTCAAGGCAGTGGTAAACCCAAAACTCAGGAAATATTACTTGGTACTCAGCATTTCCAAA
Source organism: Corythornis vintsioides (assembly GCA_025447755.1). Lineage (NCBI taxonomy): Eukaryota > Metazoa > Chordata > Aves > Coraciiformes > Alcedinidae > Corythornis > Corythornis vintsioides. The sequence continues at coordinate 9,147 of JAOEGS010011723.1, read as the reverse complement.
GCAAAGCCAGAATTAAACTGTAATCTGTTACCAGATTATTATCATCTTCTGCCAGGATCAGTCTGAAAGGTGAAAATTCCAGGGGCAGAGCTCCTCACCCATTTTCCAGTCACCAGGGATTTTACTACTGGCAGAGGTAAGAGGGTGCTACACATCTCATCAAAATGTTCCCACAACAGAGTGCATGGGCATGGTGATTCTATCTGGTTTTTTCTCTATTCTTTTCTTGGTCACTGCTGACACTCCATGTGCTTTTTGACCAGCAGAGACACCAAGTAAACATTTTTACAGAGCAGCCAGACCCCCAATTAAAGCAGCCTGACCAAACTGCTTATGCACAAACCCATTCCTGTTTCACCTAGGAAAGATGTCCAGGCCTGGAAGGCAAAGCTTCACCTCCTGTCTGTCCTGCTCACCACTGTGCATCGCAGCACAAACAACAGGGACTAAATACTTGGAACAAGGGGAATCTCAGCCCCTGCCAGGCCATCTATCTCAGGGCTTCTCTTCGCTTACAGTAAAAAAAGACTTCGCAGTATCTAACCTGATTCTTTTCACTGCAATTGAAGACCAAATTCATTACTTTTATCCAACCTGGGTACTCCCAAATCCAGGGAATAATCCAGATTCTTCTCTTCTTGACATGGCAGAAAAAAAGTCTTTTCTTCCTTCCATATCCCCATATCATCCTTTGATTAGAGCTCTTCAAACAGAATACAGTATTCCAGCTGAGACCTTATCAGTCTGAATGGACTGGAAAGTTTTGCCTTGTGTTTGTCATTGATGTACAGGTGTACAGTACCTTTGCATGACATCAGCCCTTCTCTTAACAGCATGCCACTTTGAATCACATTCTGCTTGTGATTTGCCACTAAATCAGAGTTTTCCATGAAGAATTGTTACACAGCCAGGTTTTTTTCCCTCCTGTGCCTGCACATTTAGTCGTTCTTCTCTCAGTTTAATACCTTGTACTCCCCTGGTCGAATTGCATTCTTCTTTTTACCTTCAGATCTTTTCAGAACTTATCATTACTGTTGGAATCATCACAGCCTGCACTATCTGGCTCTCTCAGATCTTGCTATCTACACCTGTAAAATACAAACTTTTTCTTCCATTCCTCAGGTCAGTAATGAAGCTGCTGAATAGACAAGACTCAGAACAGATACCAGTGCCATCGTGTCCACTACTAGTAATTGCACTCCATAATCCCATTCTGACTGTGAACTCTGCTTTAAGAATAGAAAAAAAAAAATCAACTTAGTACTTATATATGTGCAGCCTTCCTCAACTTACCATTGCTTGCTCATGAGAGCACAAGACAGCATCAGAAGTCACATGTAAATTAGAAGCAAAACAATAGGCTCATAAGTGTAACTGAACCCATGAACCATCAGAGACACATTATCTAAGCTTCCTCATCTGTCAGATTGTCACTGTAAAACATTTGAAACCAAGAGACTGCAAATACTACCAGTTTAAGAATCAATATGATTGCTATGCTTAAAAACACACTTTCATGCAATTTTTATACACACTTCTATACAGCAATTATGCAGTGCAGCTTTTATTGAAATATTGCATTGCATAATTACATATATATGTGTTTGTATAACAGTTACACAATAATTAATTAAATAGTTTTTGGTTCTATAACTGTCAATGCTCTATGACAGATGAAATCTAAGTGTCTTTGGTCCCTCAGTGTTTCTGGTTGACTCCAGCATAATATGCAGCAATGAACATTCCATACATATCTTGTCCCAAAAGGTAGAAAGTTCCTTACTCTAATGACAGCATTAACTATGGTGTTTTTTTTGACAGTTACATTAACAGGTGGGCCAACTTACAGAATTAGTAAGGACAATACTTCTCACCCAGCAAATGCAAAGCATAATGAACAGCTATAAAAGACTGAAAGTAAAACATTTCAAGCAGCAATTCAAATCAGTGTGGATCTTACCTTGAAAATACATGGCTGATGAAAACTTTGTTTACCAGAAGGGAGGGCAAAGCACAGAGCTCAAAGCAAGCAATTCTTCTAAATAAGCTTGACAAGCTTTTATTACAAGAAAACTGCATTAAGCAAAAAACAAGAGATAAGTGATTTATCTGACACATGGGATTTTAAAAGACTGAGAAATAGGAAGACATTTACTGAAAAAATACCATGTAAGGTCATCACCAATAAGAATTGGGTTTTATACAAGCTATTGACAATAACTGAATTTTAGTTTCCTACCTCAGCCTAGAATTGTCAATTAATTGAGCCTTGCTTGCATGAGAATATTGCTAGAGGCCTCTTAAAGAATCAGTTAATTACAAGTTTGGGTTTTTTTTATTATGAAGACTGAAACAGCATCCCTCCTTCTCAATGTACGTAACGATCATCTATGCAGGCTTTATTGTATTAAAGCCCCACTCCAATTGATTTGCATTTGCCAGATGTTGTTGGAACTGCTGACAGGTGCTTGCTGCACTCCAGGTCATCTTGAAATCACCACAGGAAGGGACAGTCTGGAGCATCAGCGTTGTCCCAGACTACTGGATGACCTCCCATTCCCTTTAAGGCAAGGGGAACTTGTACAAGAGCCTTGTGGGGATGGGGAACAGAGAAGGAAAATGGCACCACCGCTTCATGGCAAAGCAGAGAGTGACTCAGGAGTCAGGATGTCTCCTTAGTCTGCTTTTAAATGGTTCTGCTCCAGTACATACACTGGTAGAGATGTATCTACGATGAAAGCTTTTCACTATTTAATTCTATAAACTACCTGGAATGGGACAAAGCTATTGAATGAATTATCTTAGCAGGTTATTAAAAAAAAAAAACAAAAACAAAAAAGAGACTTGTGAAATGTCATGTTAGCAAACAGTTTAATGTATTAAAATTACTCCAGTACACCTCTGTGCTTCTACAACAAACACGGCATTATACAGAAGAGAGAAAATGTGGTAACGTTCTCAAGGAAGCAGTTATCACACTCATTAGCACAGAAACACAAGAGCAACAGTATCTTACATAACCTCCCAGCTCAGCCTTCTTCTACATGGTGATTCTGACACTCACTCCTCTGTGGAGCAGACAGTCAGTTAAACACAAGTGTGTGTATATGCTTCCTAACCAAAGACAGGTGAATCAAGCCCTATACGGTCCAAGAGAAGGAGGGTATCCTTCCACTATCAGTGGGAGTAGAAAGGAAATGTATTAAGTTCCTGATGCCTGGGTGACTGGCTACCTGTTGTGGAAAGGGAAGTGGGATTCTAAATTTTCCTCACTCTATGTGAGATCTACAGGATGCATATGGAAAAAATTAAGTTTCATTTCAGTAAGATCCTGGCCCAAAAAGACTTGCAAACCTGAGTAATATGCTGATAAGAATTAAGAGATGTGTATATCTTCATAAGAGAAGAGTCTTAAAATACATTTGTGGTAATTCAGGGCCAGTCCTTTCTTCTTTACTGGTTATCTTTACCAAAATTAACTCAAGCTGGCATTCTACCAGAAAGGACATATGAGAGGTTAATAAAAATCAGAAGACACTGAAGGTGTAAATACAGTGCAAAAGTGTTGGTTTTAGTTTTTGACTGTTACAGCCCAATAATTTTATATTCTGTGCTTTAGTTTCAGGGAAAAGCATAGTTGTTGTGTGTTATAATACACATGCTTCTTTATATATGTATACATACACACTTGCTGCAGAATGCAAAGGCTTCCAGTGGCCTATGATTTGTAGTACTGATTTCTCACATGCAGTATTTTTCATACAAAATCAAATCCGTTTTAGAGGAGCCCCTCCCTCTGCATACTAAACGTATTCATTAATGTGTTATTTGCATGCATTATTACCCTACCCATTCACTCATTTATATTAACCAAATTTAGGATTTTTTTTTTTTTAATGTAAGCCATAAATATGCTGTTGTAACACCTTGCCAGAATACTCCAGTGACCACAGTACTCCTGGGTTCTATAGTAACCAATACATCAGTTGGCAGAACATACTTAATAAAATGACTCAAGTTTTGTTTGCTTCGTGTTACTTCATTTTTAAAAATCTTGTTCGTGTGCAATCTTTGCTGTTAGTACACTTGAGATTGACCGAAATGCAGTAAAATACAAGAACTCATTATGAAGAAGTATCTAGTCCTGACATTAAATGAAAGCCATCAGCAGCAACTGTTGTATGGAGTACTCATCAGGATAATGAACAGTGCACATCAGCTATGATGAGATGGAACTTTTCTAAATAGCTAGTAGACTTCACAAATAAATTATGTGTGATGCAGTCACTATCCTCCTGAGATGGAAGAAGGACATAAGAACAAAAGCGACTCTAGGGTCAGTTGCTATACGTGTTAATGTAGCTTTGGTTCAGAAATTCTTAAGTGTTGTAGAGCACCTGGTTTAGTGACAAAACACATGCGCCTCACAGTGCTAACAGTATAATGCTAACAAACTATAAACTGCAAGTTTCAAATATTAATAGCATTTAATAAAAACATTTACAGAAATATTGTTTGACAAATGTGCGTACAAATGCAAGCTCCTTGGCCACAAACTCAAATTGGATGCATCAGTTTTGTGCTGGCTTGACAGTGCAAGTGCTGAGATTCAAGTATGCTTTTCCATATCTATGTTAAGCAACAGAGATCACATGATGAAGTCTGAGGGATTTTCTGCTCACAAGGCCAGGACATGAGAATTGAGCAAAACATTGCAGTAATTGAAATGTTTGATTTCCCTCAAACAGAAAGCAATCTAAAGGAGGAAAAACACATTTCACAAGTAAACCAGCTTCACATACCACCAAGTTATTGCTTCAGCTAGGTCAGCTGTACTAAAATACAGGACTACAGGTTGTAATTGAATCGCCACTCACATGAAGAGAGGACAAAATCTACAGTGCAAGTCCTCCCTGCCAAAGGATCAAATCACAAGACCAGAGTCCTGTTTCATAGGACAGAATTTATTAATAATTCAGTTTTGTCTGTCAATCTTTTTGATTGGGGTCAAAAGTATACTGTGGTATTTCTGTGTTTCTAAAGGTTACTACTTTATGCCAATTTAGATCTGCTCATCAACAGAATACAATATGAACACTTACTTCCAAAGAATTGCAGGAGTTATTGCTGAAATTTTTAGGTCCAAAAATAAAATAATCTTTCACTAAATCAACTCACTCTTTTTTTTAAAAAAAAAGGAAAAATCTGACATCCTATTAGTGAAAACAAAACTAAACAAACAACAACAAACTAAACCCAACGACCAATGTAAATAGCTTTTTCAATTAAATAATAATCTAAGATTTTACAAGATATTCACATTCAGGCAACTGACTCCTGACTTTCATCTGGCTGAATTACAGATGCAATAATAAAACCAAGAATGTGACTCTCACGTTCTTCATGACAGCAGTGATTAGTGCAATTTACCACTGCACTACACAGCTCTAATAGTGCAAGGTGTGCCTGCTGACGTTTCTCACAATCATCAGCTACATGATCATTATTCTCAGTTGTCTATTGTTAGAATTTTGGCATTTATGTTAACATTTATGAAAAACTATGGCTTTATCCATGAAATATATGTCCTTCCTAAGCAAAATTTTAAAACCATTTAAAATAATCAAAATGAATTGGAATGAAAGTTACTTGTTTATGCCATAAGCTGTGTTGCCACTAAACTCAAGATGTCAAGGTTAGCTACAGATCACCAATATATATATTTGTGCATCTGTTACAGTCTTTAAAAGTGTATTTAAAACATAACACTGATAGAACTTCAATCTTAATTTTAAATCTAATTCTAGTAATTTATTTTATTTTTGCAACATGTTTAATTACTTGTATCCAAAGTGTCATCTGAGTATCGCTGTAGTACAACAGGACTGGGACTGTATGAAACCCATAAATGCATACGTAAGAAGGCACTTGTCTTCCAGTAGTTCAAGTCAGAGAAGGCCTTACCCAGACAGTGGCACCTTACATTTCGAAGGATTAGCAAACGTTCCCAGGTTTTGACACAGTCTCAAAACCTGTCTCATGTCCCTGGACAAAGGTGCTATAATGTGGTCTATAATACCATGAAGCTCATGACGAACTCCAGTAGCTTCTGCCTGTTGCGCTGAGGTAGGAACGTAGTGCTTAGTTCCAAAATAGTGTCTTTTCTTTGTTTTGTCTGGTTGAAAACCTAAAGCAGAGCAAGAATGCAAGTATCACCATATTAAAGGAATCTCTGTTCTTTTATGATTAAAATTTTATGGTCTATACTAAATTTTCCCTCATTTACAGTACTTCTTTGTCTCCTTTCTTGAAGGCTGAGATGGCAATGCCTTCAGATATTATTAGAATTCACTCAATGCTGAAGCCCTTCAAGAGGTAAAGGAAAGAAACTGAGAAATATGCACAGTGTATGATAAACTGCCAACTCTTAAGAGCAAGAGATAAAAAATGTACTCAGAAGTCATATGAATTGAAAGTGTAAGCACTTTGAAAACAGGAATTCAGATGCTAAGCTCTGAATAGATGCTCAGTAGGATGCTATCTAGTTCCACTTTTCCAACAGCAAAATAAACTACAATTAAAATTATGGATTTGATATGTGCTTTCTTCACAGCTCTTACAGCCTACAGGAAGATAACTTTACTATAGGCTTTACTGTGGGCAAACTATTGTTAGATTACCTAATACATCAGAATTTCAAGACAAATACTTCAAAACCCTTATCTAATAATACTTTGCCTAAATGCTGATGCTTTCAAAACTGTAATACTAAATCTCATCTGGCATGCAAGAAGCCACACCATTCTGATGAAAGAAAACCTATTCATTTGCAAAATTTAGATAGGTGATTTTAAATGAAAAATACTAGTGGTAAATTGAAAAACATTTTAAAGAGCAGCTGAGCAGCTGTATCCTTATGGTAAACACTAGAGCTCTATCAGGATAGTTATCCTGGAGCATCAAACACTACTAAGCCAAAATGAATTAAAAAAATAGTTTTTGAAGATTTAAGTAGTCCTTCAAAATTAAATTTAGCTGCTAGTAAGCACACAGCATGCTCTCAGCCTTCCAGTATTGTCACTGGTGTCCAATAAATACATGGAGCAGAGCAGAGGAAGAGTAAAAATGTCTTAGTCACCTAGCCCTCCTCTAGGTAAGTTTTCTCCGAGGAAAGAAGTGCCCTGCTGCAGTATGTGCCCTCTTCCTGCAGCCCTGAGCCTTATGAAAGCAGAATGTTCAAAATGAAGGATACATATGCACAGATACATTCATAGACTTTAAATAGACACTGAACAGGTTCCATGAACTGTCAAAATTGTGCTCATTATTAAAATGAATCTTAACAGTCTCCAGCTTTGATCACCACTTACCCCAATTTCCTTAAAGACTTTCACTGCGTTTTTCACATGACTGTAGGTTGCACTCTCAGCTACAATAAAAAAAAAAACAAAAAAAAAACAACAAAACAGAGATAAACAAGCTGCAACTGAATTTAGACTGCCTTGTGCTAGAAGTAACTGAATGAATAAAATCCAGTTCCAAATCCAGTTCAACATACCATACACAGCGACATTCTTCTCTGTCCTGCTTATTAAGTGTCTGTGTAACTTCTGAACATATTCAGACTCTGAAACAGGACCACTAAAATTGTGCACAAAGATGACAGCAGAGCTGTATGCCTCCAGTAAAGGTCCCAATAGCCTCTGCAGGAAAGTGATGTACTGCTGGTGCTCTTGAGACTGGCTCACCTACAAAAGGGCAACAAGAGCTTAAGAGACAGAGCCAGTGGAAAAAAGAAATGACCTGCATTATAGCTCACGGCAAAAGGAACGGCTGAAATAATTCTTAATACAAAGAGGAGTTCAGAGGCACAACACAGAGCATTATGAAAGCATAACAAAAAAGTTTACCACAAGGGATAAAACAGGCACTGTACATAAATCCATGCTACTTTATTAATAACGGTTTTCCTAAGATAAACACGTTATACTGCTCTACAAGAAACAGAAGGGTTGCTATACATTCACAGAGATGGACATACATTTTGAAGTGTTAACAAGATGTCCTAAAGCTGTGTTTGTGTCAGTTCTGTGAGAAAACTGGTAATATGTCTAAAATCAACATGATAACCTTTCATGAAGTGAAATTTAGGCTGAAAATAAATAGCATATGGATGTGGCCCTTTACAATGCATGCTGTCAGTGAAGAATAAACATTTAGACACTGAGATGCTTGAGCCTGTATCAGTTTTCATCACACTAATCATTGCCCTTTCTCTTCCTTATGAGATTATTTGATGTTTCTTCAGTTGTTTTTCTCAACAGATTGAAAGGTGTTTTACTGACTGTACCAAAATGCTTACAGCAAAAAACGTTACCATCATTACTCCTCCTAGATTAGCAAAGTAGCTTGTATCTCTCACAATGAGCTTCAGTATTAGTAGCCTTAGGATAATATTACCTTCAGGTAGCAATCTCTCTGTTCTTCTCCAAAATCACTGTCTTCATCTTCCTCATCACTTCTCCAAGATAATGGTTCAGGCAGTTTTTTATCCCATTGCTGTTCTGTAAGACTGGGGCTAACATCCTCCTGATCATCCTGCTTAAATATGAAACACAAGGTGGCAAATAGGTAAAAAATATTAATCCAAGCAAACAATAGGTTTATTTTATTATCTGATCTGACTTAATCAGTTCATTCATTAACCAATATTTCATGAAAGCAGGTGAGACCAAATTATAGACAGGGTTGAGACAAGCAGAGAGAAGAGACATTTGGTGAAAAAGAATGGTTTTCTTCAGTTTACCCTTCACATACAAAGTGAAAATCTTTGCACATGTTGCTGAATCTTCCTACCAGAGGCCATGCAGCAGCAGCTGCCAATCACAGAATGTTAGGGATTGGAAGGGACCTAGACGATCATCTAGTCCAACCCCCCTGCCAGAGCAGGATCACGTAGTCCAAGTCACCCAGGAACAGATCCAGGTGGGTCTCCTACAGGTCTCCTAACTCTCTTACTAGATTTCCTGCTCTTTGGGATACACTGATCTTAAGCCTGCAGGAAATGGCTTTTGAATATTAGCCAACTTGCTTGGGCCCCCTTGCCTTCCAGAGCCCTGTCCCATGGGACTTTTCCAAGCAGTTCCC
>JAOEGS010011716.1:29427-42999 GCA_025447755.1 Corythornis vintsioides | reverse complement strand
TAAAAAACAAGCAACCAACCCCACAAAAAAACCCCAAACAACCCAAACCACAAATAATAGCAAAACCCACCCCCCCACCAGGAAAAAAAACCCCAGAACCCCCAAAAAAGCCCCAGTCCAAAGCCAGCAACGAGCCAAACAAAAACCTATTAAAATATATATTTGGGAAAATCTAAAATGATGAGTATTGCATGTAAATGATCAGCTTATATAGTGATATAATGGTTTTCTTCCTGTCTAAATACATGCTGTCATTTTAACTGTTTTGTCTGCCATAGAGCTGATGTTTTTAATTCTGCCTTAGTAGAATGATTTAATTTTTCTTCTTATAGATAGAATTTGTTTTGGAGGTTCCTTCATTTTCTTCCTAAAATCAAGTTTTTGTATTGTAAGCAAGCATGAGAGAAAAATTTAATTCAGATTTTTTAATTTAAGACTTAGCTATTCTGATTTTTTCTTCTGCTTTGCTTAGCACATACAACACAATTTACTCAGCCAGGCTGGTCATACCTGCAAGTGGATGGACACTTACAAGGAGGTGGCAGCTTTGTTGCTCTGACAGATGGGCTAGGAAACCTTACCATCATCATTGAAACTATGGTATGTGCATCAGCATTGCCAGTGAGCTGGGGAGGATTCAGCAAATGTTCTCTTATGAAGGCCTTTTGTCTAGTTCAGTGTTTCTAAGGATGTTCTTTGATGCCTTTGTGAGACTGCTAGAGATGCTTTTTCCTCTCCAAAACTTGAATGGCTGGTTAAACCTCCCTGAAGGCCAATGTATGTCATCTTTATAACATATAAACTTTAATTTGATGACACACACTGGGAGGAAATTAAATCATGTGCTGAAAAGCAGTATTCAAAATGAAAGTATTAAGCTAGTATAATTGCAATTATCACTAAGATAACAGTGAAATAGGTAATTCCAAACTGATCCTATGTTGCTTTTTTAATTTCAGTTTGTGCTGGTTTTTTTTCCTGAACATTGCCAAGTGTTGCATTCCAGTAATAGAAGTTACATTATCTTTTTTTCCTTAGACTTATAACCACTCTAAATGTATCAGGCCTCCACTGCCTCATTTCAGTGTGACACCTCAGAGAGCAACTTTCTACCTCAAAGGGTCCTTTGTAAGTAGATCTGGAATACCTTTGATCAGTCTTGTAGTATGGATTGCTATCCATAATGAAATACAAAGTTTTAAGCATTCTAGCTCTGCTTTGACCATGAGTAATGTCATGTCAGAACTGAATTTGTAGGATTGGTGCCTCCCAGTCTAATTGTATATTGAAGAAGCAATTCCACAGATTTGCTTGCTTTTGTTGTTCATCTGGATAATAAAAAATATGTAGGGGTTGGATATAATTAAAATATGTGACTAATGAGATCCAGGAAGTGCAGTGCAAGTGCACACTGTTGGCTCCTGTGACTGCAGAGCTCTCTGTGCTTGTCAGCAGCTCTTAGTACAGGGGCTTGTTGACCTGTAGTCTAAAGTGGGTAATGAGTGGCTGAAGACTGCTGGCTTCTAATGTGATCAGCAGCTCAAAAATGACAACAGTTAGACACCCTCAGAGGACAGATTTTCCCACTCAAGGTGGGTTTTTTGTTTTGGTTGGTTGGTTTGGTTACTTTCTGTCCTGTTTCATTGCAGTATTGGGTGGAAACCCTTCAAGTGTGGCATTCTAGACTTGACTTTGAATCTGGAAACTCCAGTCTTTTCCAGAAACTCCATCCTGTAAAGGTAAGTGGATCAGTTTTAATCAGTCTCTGCAATTTCAGGTTTCTCTTCACCCTTTGCTGGGAATACTGGTTGATCTAGGCAGTCCTGCTCAGGCTGGGGGATTGGACCAGAGCATCTTTTGAGGTCCCTTCTAATGCCTAACATACTGTGATACTGGGATTTTTGTGCCTAAACTGCTTAATTAGGGCATATTTTATTTGTTGCATTGGACTACAGTTTTACTAGCTGTGTACAAGCTTACCTGGAGGTAATAAAGAGTTTAGGGGACAGGGGTTTTCAAAATAGTTCAGAGATATTAAATGCTGAAGTAAGAAGACAGGATCTTTTCCTGTCAAAGTCAGGACTTCAGAGCATCTCCTTTAATTCAGGAATTTGGGTGTTTTATACTTAGCTGTTTGATTTGTGCAGCTTGAGCTTTCTCTGATTGCAGGTGTGGAGGGGAACTGTGTCTTTAGATCTAAATGTGGATGAAGTCTACACTCTAACCACACTGAAGACTGGGCAGAAGTGTGGTTGTGCAGAGCCTCCACCACCTCAGCCCTTTCCCTCCAATTACAAAGATGATTTCAATATTCGTAAGTCAGAATTCTCTTATCCAAAATCTTGATTCAGACCCAGAGTAATGACAGTACATAAGCACAGAACAGAAGTGCAAGGCACATAAATACATCTCTTAAAACATCTCTACTGACAAAACCTGCTGTACTGTGAACATCTAATTACCCTGAGAAAACTCCTTCCTCTTAATTGTGAGGAAACGGAAAGATTGGCTCAAATAGACATTATGTAGGATCATTTAGTCTTGGGGTTTTAGCAGCCAAAAAGTTTCTTTAATTCTGGAAATAATATTGAAGTGGCTTCAGATGCTTTACTGCACTGAGAAAATAATTTCTTGTCAAAATAACTTTTGTTCAAATTTTAAAATTCTTTACATTTATATTGTAACTGGACAAGACAGGGATAATCTGAACACCTACAAAACCCTATGCAAAGGTAGATTCATGGAATACTTTCTATTTTTAGCCTTTCATGTATTTGTGATTTTATCCACCTATCAACTTCAGCTGAGCTAGTTTTTGAAAGGAAGGTAGGGAAGGAGGTAATTTACCTTGGGCACTTGTTTGCAAAAACTGGGGTCTAATCGAAAACAAAATCAAAATTCAAATTACCTTACAAATCAAACTTCTGGAGAATATTTTCAGAGCAAACTGAAAAGGTCAGACAGATACATTGTTCTGCTGTTGATGCTTATTTCACTCTCTGAACAGGCAATCCTCCTTTCAGTGAAGCCCCAAATTTTGCAGATCAGACAGGTGTGTTTGAATACTTTGTAAATGCCTCTGACCCAGGGGCTCATGTGTTCACCCTCCGCCAAGTGGTGACTCAGCGACCCATCACCTGGGCTTCTGATGCAGACCAGACCATCAGCATCATAGGAAACTTTCAGTGGTATGTAAACCCTGCTTTCTGCTGACACTTTGAATGCCTGCCCAGGCTGAGTTCTGATCAGTTACCCTGTCTCAAGCCTCATATTTGCACAGAGGGGTTTTTTTTCAATTCAGAATGTGTAGATATGTAGAAATGGTGACATAAAGGGGCTTTCCAAAGTCTAAACTATAAACTGTTGACAATTCTAAGAGGTGTCAATGCACCAAGGGAAATTTAGGTTGGATATCAGGAGGAATTTCTTTCCAGAGAGGGTGGTTGGGCATTGGAATGGGCTGCCCAGGGAGGTGGTGGAGTCCTCATCCCTGGAGGTGTTTAAAACCCGTGTGGCTGTGGTGCTGGTTTAGGGACCCTGGCAGTGTAGGGTTAAGGGCTGCACTTGATGATCTTCAAGGTCTCTTCCAGCCAAATGATTCTGTGATTAACTCTGTCCTTGTCTACATGAGGCATAAAAACATTCAAGAGTAGAGGGTTCACCACATGTCTTGCTAGCTTGTCTTACTGCTGCACTGTCTTGGATACTGTTTTCCTGTTGTCCTGCTGGGCTTATTTATTCAAGCTGATTTTTCAGAATGCTGCATCTGACTTGGTGTGATAGAACAAATCAAAATTCTAATTCCCATTGTGCACTGAATTTCAATATGTTTTGAAATGAGATTTTAAAAAAAGAAGTTTGGTTTAAATTACTTATTCTTGAACAATCTTGCTTGATTGCTAACAATTGGATCAATGTCTTAACTATGAAAGATTCTGGGAGTTAATTCAGTTATTTGTTGCAGACTGCCATCTTCTGAGAAGTTCCTAGAATTGTGTTGATTTGAATCAAATGCTGCTTAAATCAGTTTAATTTCTGGGTTTGACTGTTTTGATAAGAGTATGATTATGATTGCAGTGCTTTCTAGGAGCTATAGTGATGGCAACTTGGAAACAAGCTGCATATTTTAGCATGGATGTTTATCTCAAATTCAAAATCAGTGGGGAAAGATCCTGTTAATTAATGGAACCTAGTTTTGTCCTGGAAATATTACTGCTCAACTCATTCTGTGTTGTTTCTAATCTCTTGATAATGGCTTCAGCAAGGGGTGGGGGTCCTGTTTGTGTGAGCAATGTGTCTCCATGAATCTGATGCTTCTAGTAGCATTACATTGGAATGAGAATCTTGGGTCATTATTATTATGTAAGAAATGGAGAGGAGAGAGACTTTTCATATTCTGTAAATAATTACAGATAATTACAAACTTCCTGAATATGTGACCTTGTGGCTCTAGCCATATGACAAGCCCTTTCAGACTTAGGATGTAGATTTTTAATTTGGATGTACATTAATAAAGAATGTTTTTCATTTTTATTGTTAAGTAGCTTGTAGCACAACCTTGGGGCAGGGGAAGTTGTGTAAAATTTCTAGGTGCCATTTGATTGTTCTGGTATTCTTTTGTTTTATTTTCCTTTACAGCTGCCATTTTATACACATTATATATATAATTTGATGTACATCTAATGTATAAATGACCATTTATACATTAGATGTATAACTTGATGATTAACTTGATATAACTTGATTGTTCTGGTATTCTTTTGTTTCATTTTCTTTTACAGCTGCCATTTTATACACATTAGATGTACAATTTGATGTACATCTAATGTATAAATGACCTTTTTTACATTAGATGTACAATTTGATGTACATCTAATGTATAAATGACCTTTTTTACATTATTTGATGTATAAAATGAAGCCTCACTGTTGAGTGGAAGGATCACCTCAGGAAAATCCAGTAATTCAACCGATTTGAACATTTTATCTAAATTTAGTTTTTGTCTTTTGGCCAAGAGGTCTGGTGTGGCCTGTATTAAAAATCTAGAGGACTGAAGATCAAATATGAGCACATGTGTTACTGGGACCTGGAATCTTGCATTGAGTTACCTAAAACTAGGTAGGACAATCCCAGTCAGGATTGCCAAGTCTTCCCTCGAGAAGCACACAGGGGATGCTCTTACAGTTACTGCCTGCTCAAAAAAAAAAAATGAATTGATTGCTTCTTAAAGCAGTAAATGTCTCTTGCAGGGTAAACATGACAGTGACCTGTGACATCTACATAGAAAAGGCTGTGGATGGGGGAGTGTTCATTGCAGGCAGGGTTGACAACGGTGGCATTTACGTGCGACGCACCAAGGGAGTTTTCTTCTGGGTGTTTGCAGATGGCACCTACAGGGTCACTGGTGACCTAGGTAAGCACTTCTTGGCTGGTGGCTGCTGGCAGGTGGGCATGGAGTTTTGGTAGCCTTGATAAAAATTATTCAGAATTTGTAATTCAGATGTCACCACTGTGAATTTAACCCTCTGTGTTCTGGTGATGGCCTCGTTCTGTACATGAAGAGGTCTGAATGTCACTGGCTGGGCCATTTCTCACTCTTAACTTTGTGGTTTTATTTTTTCTGCTGACCAAGCCTGTGTTACACTAGTAAATGAAAATTACTTTGCTTCTACTAGCACAGTAATTCTAGGAAGGTTTGTGTATTCTTGTACTACACCTGAAATAAATCCTGCTTGACATGCAGTGGCCTGTCTTGTACATACATCTGCCTTAGGTGATAAGTGATCTACTGTTAACAGAAATGCTGCCTTCTGCTGTTACTTTATCCCAGTGAAGTCAGAGCATGTTCTGCTTGTGGTGCTAACATTCATATGTGTTCATCTACAGAGCACTTGACAAGAACATGGGAGTGTATATTGTAATGCTTCCAATAGCTGAAAGTTCTTTTTGATTTGAAATAGTAACAGGTTTTGTTGTTTAAGTGCATATCCTATCCCTTCATGAGTATAAATGCAAATTCTCATTAGTTTCTGATGAATCAAATCCAACTTCTAGATCTACAGTATATATGATGCCAAGACAAGCTATAATGAGCCATTTCACTCCATATTTAAAAATAATTGCATCTTTGGTATATCCTTTACATAGGATTGCATGCTTGGTTTTGGTTGGTTTGTTTGGGTTGGTTGGTGTGTTTTTTATTCTTTCACCATGGATGGGTAGTGTAAAGAAGGCTTTACAGGAGCTTCTCTAGGGAAACTGTGCAAGGTCTAATTCCATAATAAGTTTCAGCTCTACATAAAACCTATTCATGTTTAACATTGACTCCACTATAATTTTAATAAGACATAATAACATTACACATTACACAATTAGTTTCTTGGGCTGTCAGAAGATATTTTTTCCTAGGTGAGAGGGTTTTGATGAACCACCTCATTATTTCAAACTGAAACCCTTGGTACAGAACAATTTTTTTTTTCTCTACAGCTCTTTTCAGTGATCTTTATATTTTTTCTAGAAGGGAGCCTGAATGTTAAATTAACTTGAAGCTAAAACTGACTCCTGAACAACTGAAGAGTCTATTTGTAGAAGTTGTTTTTTTTCTAGATCTTCCATCCATGTGTCAGTCACATCCATTTTTTGCTCTAGCTTAATTTGGACTACAACTAACATGATGATGTGGCAGCTCAAACACTGTGCTTTAAAGTTCCAGTACATAAACAAGGCTATCTGTAGACCAAGCAGAGCAATAGCTGCTGTTCCACTTCATGAATCCATACTCTCAATAGAGGGAATTTTTATCTTAGGCCAGATTCCCATGAGCCTTGGAGATTTCAGTGGAAAACCAATCCTGGCAAAACAGGAGTGTCCACTGATAATCTAGAGTCCAGGTTTGCCTTCTGTGCTGCAGTTGAAATGAGGGTCTTTATGTGGCTGAGTATTTATTAATGGCAGCAAGGGAGTGGAGTAACTGTGAACCTGAAACATGTTTTGCAGCTGGAGAAGAAATCCTAATGAAGGGACTCTCTGGTGTCAGGGATAACATGTGGCACACACTTACTCTCAACATTCAGGTGAGTATACAGGCAAAAAAAACCCAGAAACCAGTTGCAAAACATCCAGTCCCAAATGGTTGATATAAATCTGCTGCACTAGTCACTGTCTATTTCCATTAGTTTGCCTTATCTAAAACATAATTAATAATATTGGCTATTTAATGTCAATATTAAATACTATACCAGGTTCAGCTGCCTGTATTTGTAAAGAGCTCTTGAGAGACTGGAGAAGGCATAGAAAATAACTGGAAAGAGGAGTTGAAAGCTAGAGATGGGAGGGTTAGAGAAGCAAATCTTTTTTTTTTTTTTCATAGAATTATAGGATCATAGAATGGTAGGGGTTGGATGGGATCTCTGGAGATGGAGTCCAACCCTCCTGCCAGTGCAGGAACACCCAGGGCAGGCCACACAGGAGCAGATCCAGGTGAGTCTTGAAAGCTTCTAGAGAAGGAGACTCTGGGCAGCCACCTCTCTGGGCAGCCTGGGCCAGGCTCTGTCACCTCATGTTGAGGTGAAACTTCCTGTCTGGTGGGAATTTTAAAATAGTTTTTGTTGACTTCCATCTGTGCCATTAAAGTATTTTATACCAAATATGCCTTTGATGTAATGACAGCAGTAGTCCTCTATCAAGGACTGACTCCTGACATGTTGACTCCTCCTTGAAAGGTGTTTTTTTACTTTTCCCTGTGTCTGTAGTTGTCTTTCAGATTAAGAAAAGCAAGTAAACTGAAGTCCTGTTTTGTTTTTCTTTCTAAATACTGTTTAGTGGAACACTGTCAAGTTTCAGGAAAAGTTAAAATTTGTTCTTTTAATGGCAACATGATACTCCAAAGTTCTGCTGTCCCTTCTTGCTCTCAGCTTAACTAAAATACATCTCTTTCCTCTTGGCTTTTGCCTAATCCTGCACCATCAGAGCTAGTTGCCTCTTAAGACAGTTGGGCTGTTAGAGGTTGGGTTGTTGGGTGTTCAAAGTCAAAGCATTGGATCTGTTTTGCAGAGCTGAGAGGCACTGGAGGATCCAGTACAATATTTAGCAGCACCTTTGCATGGCAAATGT
The DNA here is from genome assembly GCA_025447755.1 of Corythornis vintsioides. Lineage (NCBI taxonomy): Eukaryota > Metazoa > Chordata > Aves > Coraciiformes > Alcedinidae > Corythornis > Corythornis vintsioides. The sequence goes on along the minus strand of JAOEGS010011716.1, from coordinate 34,887 downwards.
GTGAACTGTAGCTGAAAGTTGACTTAACATTTTCTGCCTCCTTCCTTCTCCCACGTGAGTAGGCTCAGTGTCAACACAATCACTGCATTTTGCAAAAAATAACTCTTTTTTTTGTTGTTTTTTTCCTTTTTTTGACAGGGTACTTCTGCCTCAGGGCTGTTAAATGGTTATCCCCTCTGGGAGAATGTCACCATCTCCACACCAAGCAATGGCTGGGCTGCTATTGGGACTCACTCCTTTGAGTTTGCACAGTTTGACAACTTCCATGTTGAAGCCAGCTGAGGTGGCTCATGGCTTGCAGTGATCTCAACAACAGCCAGGGCAAAATCTGGGGACAGCTTCATGTTCTGCTGAGATGGATCTGTTGGCAAGGGATCTGAATTCTGCCCTTAATATTTATTAAATGTTTACTTGAGTAGGTATCAACATGACTTAAACTCCCCCCCCTGGCTGCTGTGGGGTTGTTGCCCTTTGGTTTTTGAGGGTAAATTTTAGTCCAAGGTCATACTGAAAACAAAAGAATGGATTTTTAAATCTCTTTTCATAACATCTTAACTTCCTGTCTCACTTTTAAGATAACTTTAGAAATTAACAGAAGACAAAGGTATCTCAAGCTGCATTTTTAACACTTAGATGATTGTGTCCATTCCTTTCACTCTGAAAGAACTAATTAAATGCCAGTAGCCTTATGAGCCAGTGCCCCCACACTTCTGTATGTCTGCCAGTCAAATTTCATTTATATGAAGAACCTAGTTAAAAAAAGACATTTTGTCTAGTTTTCTGCTACAGTTTGATTGTGTTTGATGACTTCTTCCTGGTTACTTCTTCCAGTTTTTGTTGCCAGCCCTAAAATAGTTCATCTTTTCAAAACTGCTGGCCAGGCAGTGCCTGACTTCTAAACTACCTCCTCTTTCCAACCCAGTGCTGGAAAAGATACTGTAACTTGCAGTTTGTGAATGTCTTTGTGGGTGTTTTGTGGTTTTCTTGCATGGTGCAAAGAGTAAAAGCTTGGCATCATGAATTCTGGCAAGCAGAGTGTTTGGTGTCAGGCCCATGTGGAAAAACTGGCCTTTTTGTTTGTGAAAATTTGGGCAACCACCTCTTGCTTTTGGATCTGAAGCATATAGAATTTATTTAGCTAATATTACTGTAGCACAGGGCAGATGTGGTTGCTATCATGTTCTTTTATAAAATAAAATAATGGAAAATACAGCCTTTAAGGGCTTGCAGTCTGGTCATGAAGTGACAGCAGTGGACACAGAATTGTTTTGTGTGCAATCAGTGATATTAACATCATAATGTGTCTTATTAAACATTTCCTAGGCATGGTGGAGTAGAGTTCAGAGAGTATTTCAGATCTCTGGGAAAGAAGGGATTCTGTTTTGCTGGGTTTGTGGTTTTATTTGTTGGCTTGCTTTTTTTGTGGTTTTTTTTTTTTAAATTTACTGTGCTACAGAAGAATAAAATTGAGAATATACTGAATTACTGAATAGGATTTTAATCTCAAACAATCCAAATTCAGTTGACTTCTGAATTATTTTTTTTTCTTCAATATCATGTGTCCCATGTCCATCTACTTTTCAAGTTCACATCTTAATTGAGAGGTGAGAAGATCCACTAACTTGACAGGGCAGTAATAGTTGTATGATTCTGATTGTAGTGGACAATATTTTATCTTGAGGAACAGATCTGCAATTTGCTTCTATTTATACAGATAATTATTTTGATCCACTTTATTTTGAAGGCTTATTCCAGTATTTATTTATTTCAGTCTTTAAAGTTGGCATCTAATATAGGGTTAATATTGAGATAATGTAATAAAAATTTTCAAGTAATTTGTAGCAAGGTTAACTTCCAGATAAACTCCCAAGTTCACTTTTGGAAAAGATCTTAAAATTTCATCTCTAAGTAAAAATGTCTTTTAACTATTATACTGATGCTGCTATTAATTGGTTATGAAATATTAATATATTCTCTGTAAGAACAACCCCATGGGTCAGCACAGGCTGGGGGCTGATCTATTGGAGAGCAGCTCTGGAGAAAGAGCCCTGGGGTCTAACCACTAATCTTTCAAACTCTTATGAAGGCTTTTAAATATTAACTATTGCCTTATCTGAGTGGAAAAAACACTCTTCTGCTTCAGTTATGTTTGCCAGCTGAACTGTGGCTGCAGATCTGTTCCTGACTGGATTTCAGAAGGGATGGCACTGGTACTCCAGATGTAATCTAATTTTAGGTCCTCATATTCAAGTAATATGAGTATAGGAGAGAAGTAGTTCTTACAGTAAAGTTATTTTAGCTGTGATGGATTTTCCTAGTAGGATAATTCCTGGAGATTCCTGAAGATGCTGTGAGACTGACAATGCTGCAGTTATTCCAAAGGAGGTGTCCATTGTTTTACCTTTGAATGCACTAGTGTATTACACTGTACTGTTATTTTGTGTCCTGAGCACAATGTATTTGATCACTGGAACTGCTGATTTTTTTTTTCTAATCTTAATTTATAATGTCAGAGGATTAAACTGTTATGAACAGAGTGATTTAATGGTGATATCATGTTAGTCATCCTTCTATTTCTGTAATTCTTCACCCTTCAGCAGGCTGTGAGATGCTTGGCAGTAACCAGCTGCCAGGCCTTCCACTAGGGGTGGATTTATGTTGTTGATGAGAAATACTAATAATTCCAAATGGACAAATAAAACTGTTCAAACCCCTTTATTTGTGCAGAGTGCTTCTGTAAATGGGTCTTGGTTTTCTCCAGCAAGCAAGCTGACAGCTTTCCACATTGGGATTGGTGAGAAATATGGTTGGCATTAGCTTAATTGGGTTGAAAGAGTTTTTATTACACTGAATAGGCAATGGTCCTTACAAATATCTCAAAAGCCATATTTATTAGGATTTATACTGTTGAGAAGATTTTTTAGTAGTTAAAAAAACAACAACAAACCACTTAATACACATTTTGATTCTTTCTTTTTTTTCTTGGGGGGGGGAGGGGGTGTTTTATTTTTGTTGTTGGATTTCTTTTCAGGCATAACAATTCTATTTGAGGGCTAAGCATGCAAAACTGCTACTAAAGTTTGTGAGATTTAGCTGAAAAACCTGTTTCTAATTGTGGGAGAGTGCTGTATGGCTATACTTTTAAAGTTTAAATAAAGATTATTTGAATATCCTTTTGACTCTTGCTTCAAATGTGCTTTTTTATTTCTATTCTGTGTGTTTCTTGGTTTGTTTTTTTTTTTGTCTAAAGAGTTCAAAGTGGAGGAAGAAATTCCATATGGTTAATTATGTTTTCCAGACCATTATGCCAGTTAGGTACTAATTACCTTGAAAATACTGTCTTCTAGTAGCCAGGGGTGGTGTTCTACTTGCAGAAACATTGCATCATCATCAATTCTCTTGGTTTCACTACATCAAAAGTAAATTCCTAGTTTAGAATTTGGAATGGTAGTGGTTTACTTTTTATCTTATTGAATCAGTTGGATTGCATGGTAGCTGCAGGTTGGTGGGTTTTTTTCTCTGACTTTACCTGAAGCTTCTATCCAGTCATACCATGCATATTATGAAAATAACCACCATAATTATTGCTGGTTTGGACAATTTCTGAAGCATGGCCAAAGAACAACAGTGCTTGAAGACATTCTTATCCTCACTTGTCTGTTTGCTTGTTTCATTTTGGCTTGGCTTTAACCCCCCCTTGTCAGGACCACAGTAAGTATATTCATAAAAATGCAGCACATGGTGGGAGTGGGGACAGGGGTAAGGTTGTAAACAAAAAATGCTGAATTTTAAAAGACTTGCTAGGCTTGTGGAAGAATTACCAGGTAGGTAGTTTAAGCTTTTGAGCTTATTATACTTTGGTACTTGATGAAAAGAAATACCACGTGCCAATTAATGGCAGCTTGTTGAAACAAAATGCAAACAGATAATCTAGTTACATAAAAAAGCTCTCAAGTAAAGGTTAAATGCTTCTTGTGTGTGGCTGGAACCTTAGCAACCATCCTGCCTCTACTGTTAATGCATGAAAAGTTAACATAAACAAATTCCCCCTGCCACTAGGTATGTTCCTTCCATTTATGCTCAAATGTCACCAAAACAATAAAGGTGTTGTTTCCAGAACCTGTTCTCAAGAAGAACCCAAAGCACCTGCTAGCAATTGAGCAGAGGAAAATGTGTTTACAGCAGTGTTGCCAAGCTCTCCCTGGGTGCCAAGATACTTACCTGTGGCTTTCACAGTGACTAAAACAACTCTAAAACACAGTTTTCCCCCTTGAGGAATTATGCTCATATGAGGTTAGAAATAGTTTCAGAAGCCAAACATCAATTTTGTCAAGTAACTTTGCAACTGGTGCAGCAAACCTGCCCTCTGCTTTTGCACACATCTTTTTATAAGGTGAAGATGAAAGTAACCTAAAATTATTTGTTCAATATATTTTTTTTTAAAATAAAACTTGAGCTAGAGCAGGAAGGCAGTCATTTTGGTTTTATTGTGCTCAGGGATACACCAGAAATGTAGAACTGAGTAGAGGCTGCTTCAGTATGGTACTAACTTGGGACTTGGCAAAAGAAATCAGAACCTAGTTTGCTAGGCTGATGTTGCAGAGCCATAGCCTGGGAACCCCTGGTGATCTAGGAAGATAACACAAAAATTACTATTTAAAGGAAAAAAACACCAAACACCAAAACAAGAAACCCTCCCCCGCCCCCAAGTCTTTCATGTGTACCCAAATAACAGGGAAAAGCAAAGCAGAGTCCAGCTTTAGCTTGATTTTTTTTTCAGTTTCTGCCAAGAAATGTTGTGATCTTCCTTGCTATTTTCCATGAACAATAATTGTATTTGCTATAGATGTTTTAATAAAAAACTTGATTGTTGCTGAAAAGCAAATGTTATTTAGCTAATTATAGACTGTCATTTTTCAAGAATACTAGGGTTAGAAAAGATGACCAGTTATGCAGCTGAAAGGCCTGCCTATGCTGTATGAATGTCTTGCTCCTGGTTGCACATTTCTTACCTGCTACCAGAGCTCTAATGCATGTTTCCCTGTTTTCCCCCCTCTCCTTCCAAGGTTCTGGGAAGGTTCATGTACATCAGCCAAGCCAAGACTGTGCAGGAGCAGCTCAGCAGCCTCTTAGCTTGATGAGAGGGAGTTAGATGAGGGGTATGGAACAGCATGCAGCAATGTCAGACAGCAAATCCTGTTAAGGATGTCTGTATTCCCTGTCAGGGTGATTGCTCCTGGAGGATAGTGTTTGCTGGCAGGACTCAGGCAGGTTTTGTGTTGAGGTCTGTAAAGTTGTGCTGCTCAACAGCAATAGGCTGGAGAGGTGGCCCAGGGGAACCTCATGAGGTTCAACAAGAGCAAGTGCAGGGTCCTGCACCTGTGTGGGAACAACCCTCACTATCAATCCAGGCTGGGGGATGAGGGGCTGGGAAGCAGCTCTGCAGAAAAGGACTTGGGG
>JAOEGS010011716.1:5025-19637 GCA_025447755.1 Corythornis vintsioides | reverse complement strand
TATAATATATATTATTATATATATCTATCTGACTGAGATGGAATTATTTTTCCGCTTAGAAGCCCTGTACTTTGTATTGAGGGCTGTAAAGATGCTGTGGCTGCATGCTGGGCAGGGCTCACACACCACCAAGACTGGTTTTCCAACATTCCTCCTGCAGTGGGGTGGGGTGGGCAAGATCTTGGAGGGGACAGAGCTGGGATAGCTGACACAAAGGAGGGGACACAAATGGGACAGCTGACCCAAACTGACTGAAGGGTTGTTCCATACCATATGACATCAGCTAAAGAGTAGCAGCTAGAATAAGACTGGGGCAGGCATCCCCTTGTCCTCTGGACCAACTGATACATGTTTGGAGCCATGTTTCCTGTGCCCAGACATCTCCTGATGATGGGAAGTAGAGAATAAATCTTGTTTTCTTTTGCTCCCTCACATGCAGCCTTGCTTTGCTTTTCATTTAAACTGCCTTTGTCTTAACTTATGAGTTTCTCCTTATTTTCTTCCCCTTGGTCCAGATTAGAGGAGGTGAGGTTGGGGGGGGAGTGATAGAGCAGCTTGGTGGGCACCTGATGTCCATGCAGGGTCAAACCATCACAATTAAATACCTGAAAAATGACAAAATCTGTTTCTTATTTAGCACTGTCTGATAGGAGATAGGGAGTTGTAAGGGAAAAAACCTCTTTTTCCTGGTTCTGTACTGATTCTAGCTGTATCCATATCCTAGTAGAGTGAACAAGGAAGAAATCTCAGTAAAGGCACTGTGACAGAAGGCATCTTGAGCTTTGTTCAACCCTAACTTCTCATTTCTTTCATGGAATACAAATGTTAAACACCAAGGATGTCACTCTAATAGATGAGGTTGAACTGATGGGCTCTTTGGATAAGAAATTGGTACCTGTGTTTTCTCTGGCTTCAGAAGATGCTCAATAGTTCCTTTCCTCCCACCTTCAGCTTCTTGTATTCTCTTCACATCTCGAACTACAGGTACACAAAGTCCTTCCATCTTTTGCCTTTCTACTACACAAGGCAACACTGCTTAAAATTCCAGAGGCCTGTCTTTCATATTCTATGAGTTCCTGGGAAGTCAATACATGTGAAAATATAGTTGGATTATTTATATATATTTATTAGGTTTATGCTACATCTTTGAGAAGGCCTCGAGGCATCTGGTCATTGCATCCTTAGAAGAGGTAACACAGGACAACACCACTGTAAATATATCAAAATAATTTAGACGTTTCCCACAATATGATAAATCTGTATTCTTGAGACATTATTGTATCGAAAAAGCACTTTCCTCTTCATCATTTCCTTTGCCAAATGATTTGCTTAGCTCCCTATTTTGTGTGTGTGTGTGTTTTCAAGGATCCATAAACAAATGTTTAGTGCACCAATGAGCTGTGCTGGCCTTAGACTTTGCATATTTTGTACAATAATTTATCTCTAGATCAGTTCCAAGTCATGAATGCTCTCAAGATACACAAAGATAAGAAACTCATCAGGATAATGCTTAGCCCTTCAGTAGGATTCAGGTAAAGATTTATGCCTGTAACACTGGTAATAACATCCTTCTAGCTGCATGGTTTGGTACTTGGTAATGAATTGCACTCAATGCTGAGCCTGTTTGACCAGCATCACTTGGCTTTGGTTAGGCCCAGGTAGAGTCAGCACCATCAACCCCACTGCACTCCAATCACATCCTGCAAACAGCACCTTACTCCTAAATCTGTATGTTAGAAGCACTCTGTTGGTGCCCTGCTGTGATCTCTCTGGAAGTCACACAGCTTCAGCAGCCTTTGAAGCAGAAATATGTAGAGATTAGAGAAAGCAACCCTAGAGTCAGAGGGTCCTGGGGGCTCCTCCATCCCCACAACTGATGTTTGACCCTTGTTTTGACAATGGGCTGTATTTCAGAGTTCAGCTAAATTGCTTATAGGATGTCTTTTAATTAGTATGGAAGAGTCAAACACTTTCTCTGGTAGTGATGTTAGCTGTGGTCTAGTCTGGTACATTAAATGGAAAGACAGAACCTGAAGCCTTCATGGTCTGCACTAAGACTTTAGATCAGTGTGACAAGGCACGGGTCTGCACAGAACACAAATATGTGGCATGCATAAAAATCCACTGTCTACAGCTTTGCAACAAACAGATCTGAGTCATGCATAGATACTTGTGCTGGACTTGAGGAGATGGAGCAAGGATGCTGTTGACTACTGGTTTTTCTTTAATGAAAAGCTAATATGTGATTGTTACTATTCTGGCAGGGAAGATTGCTTTCTAAGTCTTATCTGCATTCAGTAAACATCCTGATATGTGGCATATCATCCATAAAGGGACAAAAGGTCGTGCTGATGCCTGGATTCAAAGCAATAGTTGATGGGCATTCAAAATTCATACCAAGGCATTTCTTCTGAAATAGTGTCTGCTTCAGTGTGATAGTTAAAGCTGGTAAACTGGTAATACTGATTTAATGAATTCTAATTACTTCCCTTTATGACTAATCTGTCAACAGGCCCCCTTTTCTCTCTGCATTTGTCCATCGATCTGTTTGTGTGAACCACTTTTGCTCTGGTATTTACAAATTATTATCTGACTGTGTTGTTCTTTTGGAAAGTGCTGACAGCTGAGTGGACAAGATATTGATTTTGATCAGATAATTGATCATCAGATCATTTAAGCCTAACAAGAACTATACCAAAGGCCTTTCAAAATGAGCCCGTGGACGTTACTGGCCTTCGGCATTTGTGGTGGCATGTTTCTTCTCCACAGTCACTTGTGTGCACACATACATTGCTTGTGTCTACTCATTAAAGTAATAGGAAAAGCTGACATAATGCTGGGAGCAAACAAATATTCACTAATGCTTTTTTGAGGTACTCTATTATATTTAAGGCTTTTGGGCACGTGTTTGTTGCTCTTCAGGTCAAACAGACATTGTAAGAACAACAGATTGCCCAGATGATTCTGCAGTAATTTATAGTGTAAGAAACATCTGGAACAGCAAGGAAGAGAACTGTAAAGGTGAATAAAAGTTACCTCGAAGATACCAGAATCAGATAGGTCTACAGCTTGACAGCTTACTCCCTTAGATGAAGACACATTCACTGAAGTGTGCATAAAGTCTTACTACTTTTTCAACACATCAACTTAGGACTAAGGCCAAGAATGATAGGGTCAATGATTTGCATTTTTCATTACTGTAGATAATAAATAAAATGGCTGTCCATTTCATTGGAGCACCACTTTATTGAGTATGAAGGTGGAGTATTATAGGGTCTGCAAGGAGGTGATAATTTTTGGCAACATAGCTCTGCAGTCAACTGCAAAAGTTTATTACTGATGGAATTATTTTTTTTTATGCTAGCTGTAAGTTTATTAAGCACTTTACTGTGTAATTTCTGTCAGCATATTGTATCATTTTCTGAGCCATATAATAATATTGCTTTGAACTTCTAGAGTGCCTTCCATTTCCACAGCTTCCTAAAAAGTTATACCCATGCTAATTGCTATGGAACCTCAGAGAGGCAAAGAAATATTCTCCTTCTCTTGGGATAATCAGTATTACTTTTAGCAGCAAAAGTAAAGAGAAAGGAAAGGCTCAAAATCAAGTTGCAAGTTTGTCAGGTCTGGTCTTACAAAGGCAGGAATGTCTTGTGTTTTAGCTGTTAGACTGACAGGTCTCAAAGCATCTGGTCTTGGCCACAGATTTCCTGCATGATGGGTAGTAAATCCCTTTTGCCTCAGTTCCATGGATGTGACTGCTTTTCCTGCTCCAAGTCTTTGTCTTGGCTTTTTCAGGAACTGGGTCTTTGGGGCAGTATGCTCACTGGACTGTGTTTTGCTCAATGAAGGTTAAGCAAGGTTCTTCTGACCATTATGTTAATTACAAAAAAAGCCACCCCAAACCCTCCTAAAATAATAAAGTATATTTACAGGAGTGTCATTTGCCCCTAGACAGTTGATAGTTAGGTTTTCTCATTGTAGCACAACTATAGTTCCTCCTGTAATAGGTGATGGAGTCATCTGAGGGTGAAATCAGATGTCTGATTATCTCAGCATATGCCCAGATGACTAGCACTCAGGGACTCTGAGCTTGTCAGTCTTCACAAGCTGGCCAGAACTTGGATGGGAAATCTCTGAGGGAAACCCAGGATGCTTTAGGCCACTGAGCTTGACATTTCTTTCATGGGCCTATACATCAGCCAAAGGTACACAGCAATGTTAGGAAGCATGGTGCCTCCTCAATGACTGCCTTTTAGATATGGTATGAGATAAGGCCTGATTAGTTGTTGGACTTAATTAGGCACTGTCAGGCTTTGCAACTCTAAGAGTGTGAACCCTGTAACCTGTAGTAACGTGCACTGTGCTCTGCCTACCTGTAGATAGATCTCCTGCATCACTGGCCCTCTGTGATGTGATCCTTCTGTTTCAGCCATGAGTCTAGCAAGCAGGACTCATTTCACACAGAGTACTGGGATTACAGCTGTGATAATGTACTAACTGCTTTGTGATGCTTTGTTCAGAACTACAGAAACAACCCACCCACTTCAGGATGAATCACTCTCACTTGCTCTTCATGGCTGAACAGGTGACTCAGCACAGAGGAGATTAGAAAAAAAGGTTCCCTCTGCCTTCTTCTTATCCTGTTGCCATAGCAGCCACAAGCAAGGTTTCTGCAGAAGCAGACTAGGTCTTCCCATCCCAAAACAGTAGATCTGTTAGTCCCTGCCTTGACTCTCCTGCCCGAGTGCCTGGCTCCCTGCCTGGGATGCACAAATACAGCCAAGGGCTCTCAGCTTTGTTGCCTGACTCTCCCAACTAAGTGCTGCTGCTGCCTGCAGAGCCTTCTACTTCTGCTACAGAAACAAGAAATAAAAGAGGATTAGTGTTTGATTTCTTTTTACCATAGGATTTTTTTAAACACTGCCCCCCTGTAGGGATAAATCCATGTATTCCTTTCTTCCTTCAGCTAAACCCCTTCAGCCTTTGTAATGGGTTTAGAGCTGTAAACATGTCAGTGGGACCAGTTCTATGCAAGCACAACTTGCTTTAAGCAGGTCAGCAGCTAAACAGAATAAGAGGGTCACTGATACTTTTGTGTCTATTATTTAGTCAGGACTGTAAGGGTAACCTGAAGAACCAGGTTTCTCCTCCTTTTCATATATTTATCTGGGGACAGAAACAATCTAAAAGACTTTTATCAAGGAAAAGAAAAATCCAAACATTTCCATCTCTGTCAATGCTAAGAACATTAAGGTTAGGTTTTCTGGTTTGGATGGAGATTTCCTTGGAGGGTATAAGGAATGGATAAGTAGGGCTTGAAAAGTCCCATCTGAAGAGGTAAGGTTTGGCTCTTTAATGGGGAGTTCTTAATGTTCAGGGTTTTGACTTCTAAGACAATTTCTCAAGAGTGTTGTTGACCCTCCTTTTACCTGAACAGTGCAGCCAGGAGCTCCTGTTCTGCTGTGATATCAGACTGCTAGGGAAATCTTGAATCCATTAGAAAATTAGATCAAAATTGACTCCTGAGCTATTTGTAGGATTACCTAAAAGGATAGATTGAGCATCCACAATCCAAGAAAACTCAGGAAAAGTTTTGCAGTGAACAGCACCTCAGAATCAGTTCATATCAAGCTGTAGAATCTATTTTGCATCAGACAGATGTCTTTATCTTTTGTCATCTTCAACCTGCCTATTCTACCTACTTTTTTCTTTTTTTTTTTTTTATTCTAAGGAGGAATATTACAAAACCTGCATGAAAACAATGTTTTTACTTTCAATCAGTCTTGTAAAAGCAGTGCATGTGTTTAATGTCACCACTGAAGAGAGAGGAAAAAGGCAGTGGGATCTGGTGTTCAGCCATAACAACAAAGAACAGAAGCAAATCCTAGAGAGAGTTATTCCAATTAATAGTCCTGCTTTTTACAGAAAGCAGAATCCACCAGCCTAGTAAAGGGGGAAATACTCCTGGAGGATCACTGGTGGAATAAGTGAGTAAAGGAGATGGAACTGAGCCTTGAGGATGAAACACCTACGTTGATGAGAAACAGGTTAAGTAGTGCTCTGCTTTTCAATTATGTTAGAGCTGTAGGTGCTGAAGCCTGCTCATTAGCTGAGGCTATAAAATGCCACATTTATTGTGTCATTATTCTTTAATATATTTGCCTGATGGGCTTGTGAGCAGTTTAGAACTCGTTGTCTTTTATTCCCACTGGTTCCACCAAAGGAAGCTTCTCTGCCTGGCTCTATACCCAGAAATGTCAAATCCTCACCTGCTACCTTCCTCTCTACTAAACAGTCCTTAGTACTAACCTCTTTTGCCTAGATGAAGAGAAACATCATATCCCTCTTTCTGACTATCAAAGCTGATCTGACTCTGTAGATTCATTTGTAGAGAGCCCTCCAGGCCACTCTGTCCTAGAGTCTTACTGCCCTCTGAATTCTCCAGCCACCTGAGGCCAGTATCTGAGTCAGTTCTCCACCAAATGAGCACGTGGCAGCTTGGCTTTACCTCAGGGCCTGAGCTATTACTTTATTAATCAAACATTAACTCTATTTGCCTTATATTTAGTACTTGACTAAGTTGATCTCCAGCACTTTCCTTACCCCAAACCATCTTTGAACTGTCACGTTTTGCTTTGCTAGTTGCAGGGTATCAGGACTTCTGGTCATGGTAGCTGGGGAACTCACACAGCAGCAGGTCTCCTTCCCAGTCTGTTCCTCTCTCCCTTTTACATGTGAGCACCCTTTCTTTGGTGTCAAAGGGTTCTCTTGGGGGTTTCATATTGTTCAGCTTGTGAGATGTAAGGATATGACTCTTGTTTCTTTTTTTTTCAAGTGGACTGTTCTATTTTTTTAAGAGTTTCCACCCAAATGACAATGTGTTTCCATACCAACCTGTGACATACCCCTGCTATACAGCATACATGTACTGTACTTTCAATATATTTACATTTCTATTAATATCTAATAATCAGCTTCAAGGTGGGGTTTTTCTTCTGCTTTCATTTTTTCTGCTTTCATTTCTGCTATTTTCACCTGTTTTGGTCTGTACCTGAATGTTATCCTGAAGCCTTTAACTGTTGCCTTCTATTTGTTGGGTAATTAACTAAATTCAGACAACCCCATGAAGCAAGAAGCAAAGATATGTAAATGTTGTAGTTCTTTCTTCATGTGTTACTTGATGCTTTTTCTGATCTGATTGTTATCTATTGTGGTAACAGAGAAATGGTGGCTGCTTGTGAATGTGATTTTTTAGCTCATTTTACCCATGTTGTATATAATCTCCTGACAATGGATATATGAATTTCACTCCCATGATTTAGGATTATTTCTGTTTTCTTTTTTTTGTGTGTGGTTTTTTTTTTGTTTGTTTTTTTTTGTTTGTTTGGTTTTTTTTGTCTGTTTTTTTGTTTGTTTTGTTTGTTTTGTTTTTTTGGCATGTGCTTGAAATCTTTTTCAGTGATCTTTGCAAAATGTCCTTTCTGAGTTTATTTTGTAGTCTGACTTTTGTCTTCACTTCTGGTATCAGTGCAGTGCAGGGGCAGCATGAAGGAGGTGGAAGACCAGGAAGCAAATATGTTGGTAGATGATTTTAAACTTAATAAGTATAAAAAATATAGTTCAGTTTATAACATCAACAAAAAAAAAAAAACTTCTCTGCAGGAATTAATATGCAGAGCCTTTCTAACCTGTGTGCTTGTACATGTTCACAGTGAATTACTATTATCTTTAAATTAAAGGAGAGGAGGGAATGATGTTGCCTCCTTGCTGAGGAGGCAGCAGCATTTCCCTGACTCATCTGGATCTCTGAAAATCCAAAAAGGTTGTAGGATGGACAACACATGCTGTAAGGAGTGCCAGAGATATTTGTTTTGCTAGTTACACTGCTTGCAGTGTTTTCATCTCAGAGCAGTGTTAATCCCCAGGGCAAACTGTACAGGTGCTGTCACTCCTCTTGCTTCTGAGCAGTGCCTTCTGGGGAAAGATTTTGAATAGAGGAGGTGGTACAGTACAGTCTTATGAGTTGGAGTCAGGATTTCAATGTGTCTTCAGGGCCATCTCTATGCCAGGCTTGTGCCACTTTGGGTTCAGTCAATGGGCTTCCTTATTTCCAGGGTGCTAAATCCATACCCTGGGCTCTGCAGACATCATGTGTTTTAGGAGGTTTCTTGCTAATGGATCTTGTATCATCTGTCTAAACTATGGGTACCACTGGTGCCATAAATCAGATGGTCAATGCCCCAAACCTGTCAGTGTTTAAGAGGCATTTGGACAACGTCCTTAATAATTTGCTTTAGCTTTTGATTAGCCCTGAAGTATTCAGGCAGTTGGACTAAATCTTTGTTGTAAGTTCCTTCTGACTGTAATATTCTATTCTATGCTATGCTATTCTATTCTAATTTGACTCCAAGTTAAATATTTCACATTTTTTCTTCTTTTCAGAGTTCTCATATTTCTCATCTCCAGGTTAATAATTTCATAGAATAGTTCTAGAAAGTAGTCCAAGCAGGTTTGTTACGTATTTTTATCCTTAGTGATGGTAGAAACTATTGCCTCCCTTAAAACTTCAAGTCCAAGTAGCAGATTTAGGCTTTTTTGAAAGCTATTCATTTTCTTCTATTTGGAGAATTTGGTCATCCCATCTATTGACTATTATAAGTGTAAATTATATGTTTGCAAAGAAATATGTGGATGTAATTGAAGAGCAATGGGAATAATCAACAGCCTAGAGGAATGTGGATTGTGATGAAAAAAAAAATTAATGTATGGCTGTTTGATCTTTTAATATATATAAAAGACTGCTGCAAAGAGAAAGGCAATAATTCATTTTCCATGCCCAGGGCACAAGTAGTTATGGTTTTAAGCTGCAATTCTGCATCTCTCTGAGCATTCTCCATTGCCTTGTATTTCTTTCAAGTTACTGGTCACCTATTTGCTGTTCTCATGAAATGTGCTCCATTTGAAGCTATGCTGTGTGATTTCTCCTGTGAACTCTCTATGACTCTGCAGACAGTGGTGCTGTGGGGCAGCTCTCTGATCTAAATGCAACTGGGGCAAAAAAAGGACCTTGGATCTGGAAATCAGGTAAAAGACTGATTCAGGAGAAATTCTGCAAATGAAATAATCGATCAGGAGTCTCTTACCTCTGAGAGCCTGATTTCAGCATCTTCCTCCTGCCCTCTTCATCACCTCCCTGATAACCATCATATGGCCTAACTCACACAGCCCTAATTGTGACGTGTATACCCTGTTCCATGGTCTGTAATGAGTCAGAATACAGTTGGGTTATCTCCTCTGATAGTAATACAAATGTTATCTCTGACCCAGAGAAACTTTATACTATTTTTTAATCTGCTGGACATCCTACTTGGAAGGAGTGGTAATTTTTCAGCTGCAGGAAAACCATGGAAAGGAAATCTTTTGTTTCTGTTTGACTAATTTTCACACTGACAAATGGAAACAATCAATGGAATTTACCAGCCCAGGAACGTTTATCTTCACTTTTTCCCATGTGAAAAATTCCCCAGCCTAGAATAAGATGAAACTTTATTGTGAATCTGAACTACAAATCAGATGGTTGAACTAATAAGGTGATCTTTCCCCTCAACCCCATCACATTTACAGTGTGTCCTGAGTACAGAAGCTGAACATTACTGTCACTAAGGCCCTTCTGCTTCAAGAATTGTAATCAGAGCTGTCTGGATAATACTGATATCAATTTAAGTCTCTGAGATCCTTGGTGTAATAGACTATGTGTTGATTCATCTAGTCACATCTGCCATACCTGCAGTACTAATTAGGAATCTTTTATTCCACTTAAAAAGGTGTGTCCTATTTGGGCTACTTCAGACTCATCTGGTAACACCTGGTAAAGAAATGTTCCCTCTTAATAATGATACAGATGTAGGTAGTGCTTCCTTGGCTGAGGCTTTGGCTCTCATTACATTTCCTCTCCATCCCAGTCCTCGTATCTATCACCACATGGCTCACATTCCTCCATGTGAGGGAGGAACTGGTGTGTGTCTGATACTCTCTCCTTTCTCAGGCAAAGGACTGGGGGGAGGTGGGGTGTCTGTTCTAAATTAGAATCTCTTTTCCTTTATCCTTGCTTTAAAAAATAATTCTGCATTTGTTCTGATACTAATAGGAACTGAGAGTCTTCCAGACAGAAGGGAATACCTAGGCAGACTTTATAGCATAAGGAGCTAGGCAGGAGTCTTAGCTCCTATGTCACATGGTGGGTACTTGAATTTTTTAATTTACTTTTAGCACTAAGTAATTGTTTGATCTTGTTATACTGTAATACAGATGATTTATCTCACCAAACTGTGATCCCTATTGTTCTTATGCAAGAAGTAAGCAAAAGCTTGGTGTGCAGCCTGATAGCCCATAGTCTTTGGGCCAACACTTAGTGCACATTTATGGATGAGGTAGAAGAGAATGTGGATGAAGGGGCCTGAAAAGCACACCAGAGGGACTGCAGGGCAGTATTGACCACAGGCCTGTGTTCTGCAGCTCACAATTCAACTGGAGCCTCACTCTGAGAGGTGAAAAAGAGAAAGCACACATTAATCATACCCATATAATCTTACAAATCCAGGTTTCCAGGTTTTGCATGTGGCTGATAGGGGATTTGAAGCTTAAACCCAGAAGGATACTGGGAAAATAAACACTTCTATAAAATAGTATCCTTGTAATCCTATAGCTTCTAGCTTGTCTGCCTTCCCACTCTATCCTGACTCTTTGTTTTGGAAGGAAATGGCTCATTTTTTAGTTCAGTGATAGATAGAGCTGATGACTGAAGCTGGGATGTTTTAGCAGAAATAAGTACCCCGTGAAAAGAATGATCCACAACAAATTCAGTTACTGTTGTGGCAAGGAGACTGGACTGTGAGATTTAAGCAAATGATTTATTTGAATTCACAGGTTTAACATTAAGGCCCAAGTAAACCATCTATTTGAAGTCTAATATGCCACTAGCACAGGGTTTTATGGAAACAATGGCAGAATGCACTATTACAACTTAAAAGCAAGAATATGCTATAACAAATGAGAAAGCACACTAAATATTATACACGTGTTAATCACCTGCATTAACAAACTTGCAGCAAGTTAATATTTGCTTACCACTCCAGATAAGGGCTCTCAATCTTAGCAAAGTCACTTTGGCCAGTGTCCTGACCGAAGGGGGTGGTGTCCATACAGGTGAGCATTAGAGAAGCGACTCCCATTTCCTAAACTAAACCTTAGGACTTTTATCCCCTGGTTTATGTGCCTGATTACACACTTTGAATACACAAGGCTGTTGTCTGAATCCCTCCAGGTGGCTGTGGCAAAACTAAGCCTGATTGGATAATGCCATTGGGATACACAAAAATTGTTGGCTGAAACCCACCACTGAAGGCTCTCTTTATCTTACTCTCTCCAGAAGCCAAACACTGCTGTGAATTGAGACTATACACATTCCATTTGTTGAGGAACTGCAAGACTCAGCTCAGGTTTTAGTTTTTTTTGTGTGTGGTTCAGTATTGCCCTGTTTGGCCTGGGGCTTGTGGACAACGGGGCTGAGGCAGCTGCACAGTTCCCATGTGTTGCCTCTGCACAGACAGGGCCATGGATAGGCAAGCACATAGAGACTGTTGCACAACCCCCACTGTGTCTGCAAGCACTAGATGTTGCCAAAACTTCCTGAAGAATGGTGAGCCAGAAAATCCTTGCAGTTGTTCAGACTCCTTTGCAAACAGACAGACCTGCCACAAACATAATCCAGAATGTGTACGACATCTTTTTTTTTTTTCAAGATTTACAATAACTTGGTTACTTCTGTTTCATCATTTCCTGTTTTGCCTTTTTGCCTTAGTTCATGCTGATGTTGAAAGCAGCAGACTGCTGTGAACAGTGGGGATTCTGATCTTTTCATCCCAAGCAGAGGCAGTGAAAGGGAGAAGTCTCATGCAAATCCTCCTCCCAGAAGCTACCTCTATGTCCAGAGCATGAGTAGCTGTACGTACTTGCATGAGACACCACCCTGACATGAAAGAAGGCCCTGCAAAGAATTGCTGTGTTGCATTTGCAAGAAGGACTGAAGAAGTTTTCATCAGGCTACGTGATACTTTTCATACACAGCTCTAAATATTAAATACATTTTCAGAATTTGAGGAGGTTTTTTGCTTGTGAAGACATGAGAACCATCACAACTCTGTACACTGCTATCCCTCCGTGCACGTTCTATTTCAATAGGAAAGAACTGACATTCAAATCCAATTTTACAAAACACAAACAATCCCCACACAGACACTGAAAGAAAGAGAACATCTGCTTTGCAAGGCTGCCTAAAGTAGCCTGCACCACTGTCCAGTTAGTATTCAGTTTGCTTCTTTTCTGTCAGTAAAAATAGTCCTTGACCATTTTCTCTTCAGATGCACAGAGTACAATTGAGAATGTGCTCTTGACAATGCAGTTAACTAAATTACATTAAAATTAATTTGTTTTTAACCAACTTCAAAGAAATACATGCACACACAACCCATTCTGACACAGGCATGAGTAAAATGGGCATGAGTTAAAACACATTTGTGATCAAAAAACACCTACACACAGAGAGCTGGTACAGGTTCTGAGAGCCATGCATGCTGTACCATCTGAGACTGGGAGAGTCGAAGTATCCTGTTGAGTTTCACCTCTACTCCATCTAATTTCCCTGGTCTTCTGCAACTTGTATTATTTTTCTAAGTAAAAGAAAACAATTTGCTTACAATACACTGGTTTAGATAAGCCTTCATGTATAGATTTTCTGTAACCCAAGAAACCAGCCCAGCTTATCTGTTGGCTTTTAATTCTGAAATTTATTAGCTCTGCACATCCATTGCAGATACAAGCGCAGTGTTAATTGCTCCATTTTTATTCTCACAGAAAATGCAGTAAATCTTAATGGTCGTTCTTCAAACATTAAGAGGCAATGTAGTAGCTATAGGAGAAAAGTAGTCAAAACACATTAAATTAAGTGCTTAATAACATTTCCATGCTATTCTTCAGAATCTGAGTTTGAAAAAGTAAATGTCCAAAGACTTTTTAAAGGCGACATCCAACTGGAACACTTTCCTCCCAGTCTGATTTCCTGAAAACATTTTCCCCACTCCTTCTTCCCTTCTCTCATTTTCAGAACTGTGAAAACAGCATTTTTTTACTTTAATTATGCTAGCTGAGAATGTGTTCTGTTGTTTTGGCTATATTACCAGTTCATACACTGTTTGTTTATAGCTCTCTGAAAAGCCATTTTAATAAGGTCAGATTTGCAATTTAAATTAACTTCAATATTTCTTGCAAACTCCAGTTTTGTTTGTTTATGCATGGGGTAAACATACTGGAAATTTATTGTTTTAAAAATACGTCCCGTTGTTTTATTTTCAAATTGGTACATGTCAGATAATAAACAGTCCTGACTTTATATATTTTCCTGTGTGAGAAGGAAGAAAACTTTTTTTTTATTATTCTTTTTGCAGGGGTAGAAAAGGAGTACATGGCAGAATGAGAAAGAATGGAATAATTTATTCTAAATGGAAATTTCATCTGGAGAAACAATTCACAATGCACAATTTATTTTACAGATTAAGACCTTTTTCCTGTTGTATTTATTTCTTTCTAGGGGGCTGCTGCTTTAAATTAATTAGACTATTATTATTTGTTAAATATTCTGTAAAAAACAAGTATCTACCCATGAATATTTTATAACAGGAACTCCATACTGGAACTGAAACTTAGAATTGGATAGTTGGTCATCCACACTCTGATAACATTTCCTAATTATTAATTTTTTATATATTGGATGACCTGAACTTTTTCTTTTACAAGAAAATTTTCTTGCATTTCTAGCAACCGTGGATATTTTCAAAGCCTAGCATTTTAATAGCTAATTCTAACTCTTCACAGAAGACACACATGCAAAGCCAGAACATGAAACTAATTCAGTTTTGCAATTAAATGAATTTTGAAGTTAAGAATTATTTTTTTTTGGACATTCATATGCTGAATATCAATGAGCATTCCACATAATGTCTATGATATGGAATGTGAACACTAAGAGATTAATTTCTGATTAGAAGTTCCTGAAATAGTGTGAAGTAATTGTTTTTATTTTTCACAACCTTTGTTGAGCTGTTAATATTTGATATTGTCTGGTTTCTATAAAACCTGTGTAACTTTCTCAGTGTAGCTCATAGGCATGGCATAGTTCCTACTGCTTTGAGCTAGTGGAACAACTGAACAACTCACCAGTAACAAGTTACTTGATTTTCTCGTTGCTGGAAAAAAGAGGTACAACACATTCTTAACTGGAAGTGTAGTTTTCATTTACAGAGATCTAGATCTTCAGTTATGGTATTTTGATGTGTCTCACCTGATTTTCACCCACCCATGAAGGCTATCCTCAAACCAATGCTGCTAGGGAATTACTTGTTCACAGATAGGAATTATGTTGTGGGCAGATTTGAAATGATGGTGTCAGTTGGAGCACAAGAGGCTGAGGGGAAACAGAAGGAACAACTTTTCCCTGGCAGTGAGGGTGGCAGAGGCTGGCAGGGGCTGCCCAGGGAGGTTGTGGAGTCTCCTGC
>JAOEGS010011714.1:0-26229 GCA_025447755.1 Corythornis vintsioides | reverse complement strand
ACCGGCTCCTGCGGCTCCCGGTCGGGGGTGAACGGCCCCGGTGCCCCCAGCCGGGCAGGCCCGGGAGCACAAGCGCTTGGGGCCCGGGGCGCCGGCGGGCAGCGGCGGGCGGAGCAGCTCCTCTCCCTCTCCTCCCTCCGCCATGGCTGCGACCGACTGAGCCGGGCGAGGGGAGGAGAGACGGGGAGGAGGGGGGGGGGAGGCGGAGGTGGAGACTGGAGGGGGTGGTCCCGCCGGCCGGGAGACGGCCCCCGTCGGGGCGGGACTCTCCGCAGACCCCTTCCCACCGACCGCGGACCCCAGCTCCGACCTGCACCTGCTGGGGGACCGGCTCCGCGGGGTGGGGAGGGGTCTCCCGGGGGACCGCCCTGATGTGCCTTAGCTGTGCCCTCAGGGGGAGTGTGGGGCTCTAGTGATGCTGTGTTCCCCCGTGCCCGGAGGGCGGGGAGTGAGAAGGCCCCGCCGCTGCCGGTCCCCGCGGCGCTGGGGTGCGAGGGGGTGCCGAGGCCAGCCGGGCGGAGGGAGCTTGTGCTGAGTCATGGGCAGCAGAGGGGCACGGTGGGGCTGGACGTGGCACCGCGCCCCCGGAGGTGTCCGCGGGAACCGGGCACCGCTACTGCTGCAAACCCGGTGCTACCCGGCCTCAACGCCCAGCCTAACCACCAAATCCGACACCAGCCTCACCCGAAAATCACCTTCGGGTTTACAGCGGGGAGCAGAACAGGCAGTAGTGCCTTACCCTTCAGTGGGCATCGGGTTTGCTTTTTCTTTTAAAGCCATGTAGCAGGGATGCTCATCCTGCACAGCACTGCAGCATCCTTGGGTACAGAGAAAATACCGTGTCCTGTGGCACACTCAGCCTTTGGAAGCAGAGGTGAAGAAACACAGGCAATGCTGATTCTTTCAGCATTGCATTCAGAGCAGGGAGCTCTGCTGTGGGGTTGCACTGAAGTGAGGTCCTTTAGCATATGTTGCCTGAGTCGACACCCCAAATGCAGCGAGCTGACTGCTCTGCTTAAGCAGAGACTGAGGGCAGCACCACTGGTACCAGCACAGTGCAGGGCTGAGGAGGAGGATGCCCTGCCAGGGCTAGTCACTGCTGCTGTGTTCAGCAGGACACCATCTCAAGCTTTGCCCCAGAAACACATTCCCCTTCTTTTGCCCAGTTTAATTTTAAGTGACAAAGCTGAGGAAGAGCACAGCTCACAGATCTCAGAGTTCAGTTTTCTTGCTGCTATTCTCACTGCTTTGAGAATCTACAACCAGTTCCTTTCTATCTGCAGTTCATTCACATTTAGACCATTACAAGTTACTCCCTTGTTGCAGACATCTCCTATTTTCTCTTCCTGACAGAGCAAGAAAGAGTACATTTCCTGGAATAACAGGGCAATGCAATTAGGGAACAGGAAATAATTATGCACCTTTGCTATGCCACAAGGTACCTGCAAGCCCAAGGTCTCTTTCGAAGGATTCTGAAGGAAGGAATCAGATCCCAGGCAGGTAGTGAGAGCAGGCAAAGCTACTGCAACAAGAGACCTCCATTTCAGAGAATAAGCCACATGCTAATCGATGAAGGTCAAGAAAAGGTTTTCCTTGACAGCTGAGGTGTTCCTTGCTGCTGCAGGTCTTGTTCAAGATAATCAGTGCTAACCAGCTGCAGGCCCTGGCCTCGGGCAGTAGCTACACATAGATTTATTTACATTTTACCCAGGAATCATGTCCCCATTTCTTTAACCCCCAAGGGCGTTTCACTCTCCCTAAGGGATTGTTGAAACAAGGGATATTATGGAGCACAGCATTTTGCCCATCACCTCTGCTCACCACGTTGTTGGCATGAGGATGAGAAGCTCTTCGTCCACCTCTGCCCCTTTCTTACTGCACAGAGGGACCTCAAGGGGCCATCCCAAAGCACCCTTCTGCTCCAAGGTAGAGAATGCCTTCCCAGCAGAGACCAGTCCAGCAGGACCTTGAGCTCTTACAGCAATGGAGGCTGCAGGCTCTGGAGTGACAGCAGCCTGACTGCTCAGGAGTGTCTGCTGGCACCCCACAGCCACTGGGTGTGCTCAGACAGGGGGTGAGGCTGCAGGAGAGATGGGACACAGCACCCCAGCTTGTTCAGCCCCTTTGTCACCAGACTCTGCAGAGCTCACCTAGTGACAACCTTGAGTGTCCTTACTTGTGTCGTCCCCAGACGGTGCCAATAAAAAGGATTTTAGACTTCAGCCTGAGCAAGGATGTTATTCATTCCCAATGAGCTGACTTTTCACTGCATAAAACATATAATCCAGACTCAAATCAAAGCAAGGTCAGTGCAGTGGCTGCCTGGCCTGTCTCTGGGGGGTTAGCATATTATTTCAAAGACAAATCAATCTATTTTTTTTTCTCCTTCTTCATCTGAACATTTGTTGCACCCTATTCCTCCCCATCTCTTCCTGTGCCTTTCATTATTGCCTTGAATTTTGCGAGGGGGGAGCTCTCCTCCTCCCATAGAACGTGGACAGACCTCTTCTCCCTGTGGAAGGATGTAAAATGTCAGCCGCCCGCCCAGCCCCTGATGCTGCTCATTCAGAGGCTGGAACCAGGTACATCAATAATTCACCACACGCTTTCCCGAGCCTGGCTGTTTGCTGAGCCTCTGTCTCCAGGAGTCCCAGTTCCCTTCCTGGCTTTGAGGCTGTTTGGTTGGGATCTGCCCATGCTGCGACCCACCCATTCCAGCCCTACTGGTGTTAGTCACAAAGTGCTGATTTGTCATTGCTGGCTCCAGAAGGTATTTGGAGTCCCTGGCTAGAAAATGTACTGACCAAAGGGGCTGGAGCCCCCACGTCTCTACACTGTCATTGGGCAGCAGTGCAATGCAATATTACAGGATATTATTTTGTCAGTCAGAAATCCAGCTTTAAGATGCAGGTGCTGTGGGGCAAGAAATCAGCTTTTCCCTTCTTAGAAATGAAATTTAAGAGCCTTTTAAAAAAAAAAAAAAAAAAAGATGTTTTTGAGATCCCCTCTGTGGGTTTCTTGGAACCTGTGCTTTGTTTTGTGGCACACCACACAAGGAAGGTGATGGTAGGTGTCACAACTCAGCCCATGGGGATACCACCTCCTTGGCTGCTCCCACCTGCAAATCTTCATGTAGCTGCACTCCTCTCTCCCCACCATGCCCCAAACCCATCCTCAGCAGAAAGACTGACTTGCCTTAGGCATCTCCCCCTCTCTTGGATGCTCCTGTGGCTCTGAAGAGCCAATGCTGTGCCCTCACTAATGTGTCCACTAGCTGAGCCTTGTAGTGATGGCAGGAAAGCTTTGCAAGACCCAGCAAGAACCTAAGTCCTCTGATGACAGATGAAGATGTACAAGGCCAGCAGAAGCTTTGTGGCCGATTAGCAATGGCAGAGGAGCTAGATAGCAGAACACGTGAAGCCACCAAGCTGCTGCTCTGACCACCCAGAGGATTTGCTGCTCCAAATCAATCAAAGCCAGGCTTAGCAGCAGGCAAGCTCCCTGCTACAGTCCTAGGCACTCACTGAAAACATTCCTGCCTTTCCCAGCTTACTGGTGGTGTTCAGAGCAGAGGACACTGGGCTAACACAGACTGCAGCTTCCCTATTTTAATGCACTCAGGAGCAGAGGGATCTATTGCTCAGGATATTTATTCCTCAGCATTCCCCTGGATCCAGTGTCCAGGAAGAGGGAGCATTGCCTTATGAACTATTTGGCCTTGCTAGCTAGAGAGGGAACACCTTGCTTTGGTTGCCCATTGAACTGGGCCCCATTTCTTGATTCTCCCATGCCTAGTAAGGTCTCTGACAGAGCGCGTGTGGCATACAGCTTTTTGCCAACAAATCCCCCACAGATTCTCCGCTGACTCATTAGCACTAAGTTATTGCTGTGCTCCTTTTTCAGCAGGGGCTCTAATATAAAGTTGCTTTTCCCTAGCCAGCCTGTTATGAAACTTTCCAGAACTGACAATCTCAGGTGTGACTCTGTACTCAAAAGATAAATGCAAGGACTGAAAGTACCATCTCCACTCTCCAAGCACAGGCCAAATTAAACGACTGGGTGCAGGATAGGTGCTCTCACCCTCACCTTGACACAGGAACAGCTCTGCTTGCCTGAATGTCCCTGTATCTTCTCAGGGATGTAGGAGTTTAAAGCAGAGGATGCTCAAGATGCTGCAGCTTCTCTGCCCTTTGTCGCCTGCCAAGGAGGACATCAAATCCCCTTGATCCAGGGTGGATGGCCTGCAGCCAGCACCATGCCGTGTCCTCCCCAGGGCACCCTGTGGCAAAACTCCTCTGCCTGCTATGCACCACACACACAGGTAGTTTGGCTCTGGCAGGGCTGGAGATCCTGGAGGTCCCTAGCAGGAGGCTGAGGGGTGAGCAAGGTGACCCAGCAAGCCCTGCTGTGGGCATGGGGTCTGTGGGGCAGGGTGGAGGTTGGGAAGCTTGTTTGTATGTCTGGAAAAGGGACACACAGGAGCAGAGGGGCAGGAGGAACAAGAAAGTCTTGGGGTGGAAGTGGTGAAGGGAGAAAAATGGAATGAGGTGCTCAGGTACCAGGCTGGCATTGGGTAGAACTGGGCTCCTCTTTGTACCCAGCAAAAGAGTTACCCCAGTCAGGATCTGTGTTGTTCCCACTCTCCCACACACATAGTACATCCCTGGTTTGCCAGGGCTGCCTTCCCCCAGTCCCCATAAGATTAGCAAAGTGCTGAGCCTCTGCCTTGCCATGGAAATTTCTGCACCCTTCCAGCAAATGCATTTACTGTGCAGGCCAGCAATGAAGCACAGAGGAGCTGCTGGGCAGACTCTCAGCTTCCAGGAGAAATGGTCACCTCCCTGGCATGGGGTCTAAAAGCAGAGTGTTCCAGAAAGTTACTCAGCCCCTCACCAGAGAGTGGCATCCATCCCAGCCAGCCTGGCTGGCACGAGACTCAGCTCAGCAGAAAGCAGCCCCCAGCTGATCATCCCTCTCTTGGCCACTGAAGCTCCCTCCCCTTCGCTAGAGATAGGAAAATAACCAGGTAATCATTTTGCAGGCTATGAGTAGGAGTAACTGATGGCAAAGCGAGGTGTAGACAACACTCCCATTAACCATTGGCATTGGGTCTGCCCTGGCTTTGGGGACACGAGTGGGTCACAGGGTCTGTCTGGTTGGGAAGTTGGCATCAGGCCAGGCCTAGGGCTCATCCCTCCATCTCCCAAGGCCCTGCTCCCCTTCCCTGGGCAGAGAACACAATAACCAGGCAGATCCTATGACAACCACTTTGCATGGTCCCAGCCTTTTACCCTCTGCATTTAACAGCCTTTGCAAATGGTAATTAAAATGTAAATAACTCTGGGTGCAGCCTGTTCTTTTAGGGGAGGAGTGAGAAATTAAACTGGTGGGAATCAACACACAGAACCAACTTCACTTTTCCAGGAAAAAAAAAAAATAAAAAGGCTGTAACAGAGAGAAAAAAAGATACAGATTCTGCAGGCTAAACCAGTGCAGAAGAGGCTGAAAGCTGGACAAATTCACACCCAGGGAGAAGCTACAAGCTCTTTCGTGCTGGAGCATAATTAATGGCACAACAAGGGACCAGTGGAGCCCGTCTCAGATGAAGGCATCCCAGCCTGGCACCAGTGCCAGCCCAGCTCGGGGTGGGCAGACCTGCTGCCCTGACCCTCGCTGCTTCCACTGGAGCGTGAGGCACAGCTGATTGGCTGGGAGGTCACAATGCCCCGCGGCTGATTGGCTGGGAGGGTATCATCCCCCACGGCTGTTTGGCTGGGAAGCTACAGTGCGCCAGGGCTGATTGGCTGGGTGGCTGCGTCGCTGGGTGCTGGTTGGCTGAGTGGCTTTATTACTGCATGCTGATTGGCTGAGAGGCTAGGGAAAAAAATCTCACTCCAGCACTTCCCTGGTCAGGCTGTTCCACTGCTTAACAACCCTTTCAGATGGGGCACACCAGGCAACACTGAGGACTGGGCTGTGTCCCACTGGTGGCCTTAAGCCTGGCTAGGACCTATGACTGATGCTGAAGAGGCAGGAATGAACGAGGCAAATAAGTGATGCACCTCCCCAGCCCCTTCTTCCCCAGCTCCTGGTGGTCACGCAGAGGACACGAGTCACTGGGGCTGACTCATTTCTGCAGCTGTTTCTCTGCTCTGTCCCATCTCTGATGCTACAGGCAGATGAGTCTGGACCTACTCACCAGGGATGTCAGCAAGCTACCCAAAGCCAAGAATGATCTTTCCAGCCCTGGTTCTTCACCTCCTAACCTGCAATAGACACATGTGGCTGCCACCCCCCAGGCAGCAACATTCACCCTCACCCCAGAGAAACAAGAGGGGCCTTCTGGACTGGACTTGGGGGACAGAAATGCAGCCGCCCGCATTTATTTTGCCTAACAACAGTGATCTCTCTGTATATTTTCATTATGTTTTCCTAGGCTCAGCTGCCTCCTCAATGAAATGTTTCCAAAGCAGCCTGACTTGGCGGCGCGCCAGCCCCTGCTGCCAGATGAATGGGCGGAGGAGGAGGGACCCATTCCTCTTCTTGACACAGCCTCACTGCACAAGAGGCCTCTGTTGACATTAGGACTGACTGTTCCTCCTCTCCCAAGAGGATCTGCCTGGCCCTCAGCAGGAGCAGCACACAGGGCCAAGGCCGCATGTGATGTGGGACTGGGATCTCTCCTTCTCTGGGGTGGTAGCTCATCCATGGGCACCAGGGTACCGTGACGCATCCTTCTCTGGGGTGGTAGCTCAGCCACAGGCAGCAGGGTACCGTGGGGCAACATTGCCAGGACCTGATGTCAGCCCTAGTTTCTTGCCCTGGACTCTCCTGTGCTGAGCCAGCACCCCTGGCAACCAAGCACTCCTTGGGGCCCTCTGACTCCTACTAACAGCATCACTCCCTGAGACATCAGAGATGTGAAGAGCCTGTTAACTCCCTCAAAACACCTTCATCCCCATCAGAGCAAACCTCTCCCTCGGCACTGCAACACTGCAGACACTGACATAGGGTTTGCAGAACTCCAGTTCTCTGGCACCTTTCAGAGGAATGATGATGACCCCAAACACTTCACCCCCAAACCCTTCAGGCCTTTGGACAGCAATGTATAGAGCAGCATCAGCTTCACCCTAAACCCTTGCCATTACTCAGACATGTAGAACTTCACCCAAAGAGTGTCACAGCTCTTTCCCACATTTCAATTTCTCTACCAAAAAAGCAAAATACCAACCCAGGCTTTCAGGGTTGGGAATTAACCAACGGGCAGTAGTGCAGCACAGTGCCACCGAATCAACCACCCATCACCAGACATGAGCCCTCTCTCTGCCACTGCTAACTGCAGATCTGCTCTGCAGCAAGGGATTGCAAACCTGTGCATGCCCCACTCGTCACCTGGCACCTCCTCACTAAGGATACCTTTAGGAGCTGTGCAAGGAAAGGCACTGGAATTTAAGAAAAGGGCTGAGGAAGCATCAGAAGGCAAAAGAAAGAGAGAAAAGTCACCAGTAATGTGCCAGTCTGCACCTCTCCTGCTGGAGGCCAGCACCCAGCTGCTGCAAGGCAGGGAGCAGAGGCTGGCTGGGTCAGAGCAGCACCCAGCAAGGACATGGACTGCTCCCACCAGCCACGGTGGGGAGAGGGCTCTGCCTGGATCTGGTGGAAAGGAGGCCAACCACGCATCAATAAGATGAATTAGTTGTCTCAGCAGCACTGGCAAAATGAGCGAGAGGAGCGGAGCCCGTGAGGCCCGGCCTGCTTTGTTTCAATTACAGCAGCTGCCAGAAGAAACAGATAACCTCAATATTGATGGCAGGAGCAGCAGACAGAGGTGCCCTTGCGGGCTGCTGGGAGCAGGTAGAGGAGGAAAGGGGAGGAGGAGGAGGGGGTGAGCCAGGGAGATGGAGGAGGGGGAGCAGGGTTCTCAGCCAGACACCTGTGGAAGAGCCTGTCTGCCTTCCCCAGGCTGGTGAGAAAGATCCACATGACCATGTTGTCTTCATCCCACAAGTAACAGCTTCTCTACCCCCTGGCTCTTGTCCCAGTCTCTGGGCAAAGCATCCCCCTGCAGAGACAAGGCAGAGGGGTGCAGTGTCCCAGCATGTGGGGCAGCAGTTCATCTCAGAGCATCAGCAGCAGGATACTCAGCACCATGTAACACCAACCAAAACAAACAGCTCTTGCTCCCTACCCAGGCTGTGAGGCCTGGAGAGGAGATGAAGAGTTCAGAGGAGGCCTTGAATGGGATTATGGATGGAGCTGGAATGAAGGACTACAGGGCTGAGAGAGTGATGACGCTCAGGGTGCAGGCAGGCATGACTGCCTGCCAGGGATGCAGTGCACAAGCACCTGAGGGCTGGGGAGCCCCAGGATATCCTTGCAATGGGGACAAGATGCCCAAGATGACTTTGGAGTGCACAGGGGAACTTCCTTCCCACCCCCAGTAGTACAGGGCTAACACCCCAGCATCACCCTTATGAGCCGTGATGGAAGTGCTGAGCCAAACCTGGCAGCACAGGTTTAATGCCCTGCCCAGGAAGGACTAAGCCATCAGTTCTCATCCTGATGGGAGGGAACCAGAAAGTATGAAGAGATGGGGTCTCCTTGGTCTTCTACCCTTTTACCTCCAGGCATCTGCACAGAGGAATTAAATCACTGCCGGCTGCTGCTCCATGGGGTCCAAATCCAGCCCCAGTTCTCTCGCTGTGCCCAGGACCAGCCCAGTACAGACTGAGCCTCCCACCCTCTCTGGTGAAGGGGTCTCAACAGAGACCAGGTTGAGCAGGGTTCGCTTCACAGAGGTTTTATTCGTACTCTGGATATCTGAATCACCCTCCGATCTCTCTTCTCCCCCAGCATCCTCCCTCCCCGCATCCTCCCAGAGCTGTGGGCACCGGCTACAGCCCCCAAGTCTTGGAAGAGGGGACAAGGCCACCATCTTGCGGCCACCCATCACCACTGCACATACCCATGTGCAAGGCCTGAGGGTCCCCAGGATGCGACAGCAATGGGACAGGGTTTAGACCATGAGGAGCTGCGACTTCCCACCTCTCCTTGTACCTCCAGCCCCTGGGATCACGTCCCGCGGGGCACACACACTTGTCCCTCCTCCGTCCCCAGCCAGGACGGCAATGCCAGCACACCCAGGGGTGCCAGGACACCCAGGGGTGCCAGGAGTGCCGTTCCCATCCCAGCTCTGCCCCCTCCAGCCCCGCCCCGCCGCCCCGTGCGGTGTCAGCCGGCGGCGACCGAGGAGCTCCCGGTTTGCGCCGCAGGCTTCATGGAGCGCGGAGAAGCACCGGCGGAGGGGGAAGGTCAGAACCGAGCGCTGGGGCTGAAAATGCAGCAACTCGGGGTGGGCTCGGAGGGGGATTTCCCACTGTCACACACAGCATGGAGGATGCTGGAGGGGGCGTTAACACCGACGCTGCCGGTGAGCAGCGGCTCAAAGCAAGTCCTGCTGTTCCTCTGGGAAGCGAGTTGGGATGGTCTGCACACTACTGAGCACACTGCTGGGTTCTGTAAGGTTGCCCAGACTGGCTTAGCGCTCAATTCCTTCCTGCTGCTTCCCCCCGTGACGGGGCTGGCCGTGGGCTCCGTGCTGGTGGTGAGCATGGGTGGCAGGTTCATGATCCCCACTCGGGTCTGTAGCTCTCTCTCGGGTGACCTCACGGTGGTGGTGAGGATGGAGGGGGTTGTGCTGGTGGATGGGGGTCTCCGATTCCTTCCTCTCCTGTTCAGGAGGTGGGCTCAAGGTTACAGGGACCTCCGTGGTACTGTTAGCCTGTGGAAAGTAACACAAGGGCTGGTGTGGGTAGGGAATGTAGAGCCCCCAATGAGCCTGCAAGCATGCCTGTGAGCTGGGATGAGAGCAGCCCAACATCTGTCACATAGAGAGCTGTGTGGGTCAAAGCAAAGGTGCTCCAGCTCCCACCCAGGATGGAGGGGAGGCTGGACCACAACAAGCACAAGATTCTGTACCTATTCCTTTCCTTTGATCTGAGCTTTCCACCTCTGGGCCCACAGTCTGCCCCTTTCTTATGTCAGAACAACCAGCAATCCTAATTAGCTTTTCCAGACCTGGGCTATGATCCTTTCCACCTGTTTCTTCTCAACTTGAAAGCTCTGACCTGTTTAACTGCCCTTATTCCAGACCTTTCATCACCTTCCCTCTCAACCAGGGCTGAAGGTGGCTACCAACCTAGACCTTGTCCTCCACGTGAGGATAGGGCTTTTTTTTGCTGATATGCAACGCAAGAGGAGAGAAGGGAGCCGTGCGCCAGTGGGCATCCCTGCTCCTTACCTCCTGGGTGGTGTTGGGGTAGAAGGAGCAGTTGCCACAGAAATCCTTGCTGTGGGTGAAGCGGATGGCAGCCTCTACATAGGGGAAGTGGAGGAAGCTGTAGGGCAGCTGGATGTGGAAAGCCAGGCGACCACACCTGTGGGAAAAAGTCATGGCTTGGCTCGAGGTGAAGGGTGTGAGGTTCCCCCAGCCCAACTGTGGGACTAGCTGGTGACCCCAGATCAGGAGGAGCTTTTGGAATCCCACCAAATGCTCCATAACCGCCCAGAAAAGCCTCAGGGGAGGGGACACACTCACCGGTCATAGATGAGGAAGTCATCCTTGTCACCCCCCAGGATCTGCCAGACATCGGGTTCCTCCGGCTCTGGCTGGAGGACGGGGACACCTGGGGGGGCCTGGCGCTCCAGCTCCCCAAACATAGCTCGGGAGAGAGGAGCTTTCTCGTTGACAATCATGTAGCGGACGTCGGCCTTGCCCTGCCGGGCCAGCCTCTCCTGCAGGGCCCCAAGGCTGCAGGGAAGGAGGTGTTGGGGAAGGGGTGCCACTGTGCCACCACCCAGGATGTCAGGGCTGGGTTTGGGGTACGGGGAGCAGGGCTTACCTGTGGGCCTGTTGCAGGCAGAAGTGTCAGCTGGCCTTCAACAGAGCCACCACTGTCACCTGCCCCACAGCCCCTGCCATGGGGCTCAAGCCGTTGACAGTCCATGCTGGAGCCTCCTGGCAGAGTTGGCTGCTGTTGGACACCCCCTCGGTGGCCGAGGCCAGCCCCAGCCAGGTGGCCAGGGCCAGCACCAGGAGCCCCATCCCAGCCTCCTGGCCCTGGCAGGGGGGTACAGGGCGTTAGTCTCCCCTTTGCCCCAGGGCTCAATGCAACAAGGTCCTCCCAGACTCACTACAACCCCAAAACAGCACCACCCTCTGGGGTGGAAAAAGACTGGTGGGCAGTGTTGGACTGGTCCCAGCACAGCCCTGGGAGCCAGGTGAGAAGGTGAGAAGGTTGGGGTGGCCAGCTCCCGACAAGCACAGCACCCCTGTTGTCAGCTTTCATGGGCCTCTGCCAGCTGCCCTGGTGTCCCCTAGTGGGGAGGCACCTGCTCCGCACCTCAGGGATTGAAGGTCCTGCACCCCACCATAGTCCTGCTCCACCTCCCTAAGCACAGAAACCAAAGCCAGCCTCAGCTGGGGGGTTTGTCTTTGCCCCAGATGTGGGTGGGGATACAGCCCCCTTCATCTCAGCCACCAGTGGGGAGGCACTGGGACACAGATGGTTTCACCTTCAGGTCACCTTGAGAGTCCTTGATGCCCCACAAAGCGCTTTGGGGGGGGGTTGGGGGAGTGCACAGAGCCTTTAACCCCCCTGCTCCCAATATCTGCCTGAAGCCCCTTCCTCCCACAGCCCCCAACCCAAGATGCACCCTATCCCTCTAGGATGCAGGACAGTTACTGGGCAGAGGGAAGACTCAGGATGGCAAAGACTCTAAAGAGTCTGGTTGGGAAGGATGAGCCCCCAATCCCCAGCCCTCCCCCCCATGAGAACAAGCACTCAATACCACACTCCTCCTCACCGCTGTCCTGTGGTCAGCCCTAGCTCCCAGCTCCAGCAGCTTCCAGTAACATCCAGCTGCCCTTGGTCTCCCTTTTATCTCCTGTCCACTCTCCCCGCCCAGGAGGGAGGAGAAGAGCCCAGCTGCTCCCTGGGTTGGGCTGCTCCCTGGACACCATTGCAACAAGGCAGGCACTGTCCCCCTTGGTGCCACGCGACTTCAGGGTGCTGCTGCTGCGGCCCAGCCCAAGCCACGCTGGAGCCAAGCGGTGCCTGGTGCTGGGCTGGCACAGAGGGTGCCAGGCAGTGCCATGGGGAGGTGATGGGCACAGCCAGCCTGCGGGCACAGGAGGGCCAGGGCACTGCTTGTACCAAAGGGTTGCAGGATCGTGGGGTGACATCAAATGGTGCTATCAATGCACAAGGTTCCAGGGGAGCTGCCAGCGCAGCCTCCACCACCCTGCAGCCAAAAAGATAGGTGCCTGCTTCACATCCCTGGGGTGCTGGAGTTCCCCACCTTGCAGGGTGACACCCCAAAGGCTGTGGTGCTGTGGCTGCTCTTGAGCCATGCTTGGCCCTACAGCAGGCCCCCAGCACCCAGACTTGTGTCTCCTGCCATTCTCATGCCTCCCTCCGGTGCTGGGGGCTGTGGTGGTGTGAGGAGCCCTTGGGAAATCACCAGCACTGGTGGATTCCTGCCCCTGGCCAAACAAGAGGAGCTCACCACTTTGGCTGTGCATGGGACATCTACACAAATATTTGAACAGTTTATCATACCTGGGCTCTGCACAAAAACATGATAAGGCAGGGAAGAGCAGAGGCAGACACTATGGGGGCAGCAACATGGTCCTGGACACACAGAGAGGGGGAGATTCAGCTGCAAGTGGCCATGAGCAGCAGGGAGAGAGGGGATTGCTGCTCAGGAGGGTTCAGGGATGTGTGGGATAATGGCCCAGTTTTCTGTGAGACAGGAACATGGCTGATCCTTCAGGAGAAAGGTTCAGGGTTTTGTCACCATGAGACTCTTGTGCTGTCTTGGGGGGTGGGGATCTGCTAAGGTGGCACCAAGTAGCTGAAGGAGGGAGCCTTGTGAAGACAAGATGGTCCTGTTTTGGCTACACCAGCAAAAGCAAACATCTCCTACATAAATCTTGAAGGCTGCAGTGTCTGAGGGAAGACCTTTGCCTAATTAATGGCAAATCTGATCCTGAATATGGTGATGAGCCTAACAGAGCAGATGCTAAACATACATGTTATTCAACTCTCCACCCAAATCCTGCTAGACGTCACCTGGAAGGCAGGACAGATGAGACTGGGATATAAAATAATCATGAGGGGAATACCTCCTTGTGAGGGGAGGAAGACTGAAAGTGCAGCAGAGCTCTTAGTGCTCTTACAACAGCCTGTGTGCCTCAGACTTGGTCAGATGTTTCCCAGGAATTACTAACTGGAGCTCAATTCTTTTGCAGTCAGTATGTTCAGCAACGATGGTTCTGAACCTTTTGTCTCTGTCACTAAGTCAAACCTTTCTGGTTTCGTTGGCAGAGTGTCCCGGTGGGATGCCTCAGCAGGACTCTGGGACAGGGAATGACTGGATGGGCATGAGCCCTCAGCGGGGCTCTGGGATTGAATTCTCAAACCTACTTTTGGGCTTTGTGAATCTGCTCCAATTCGAGCCCGTGGTGCTCTGGCAGGCAGATGTCACACTCTTACCCATACCATGCTGGTACAGCTGGTGTCATGGGCAGGCCTGCCACGCTGCCTAAAGACAAGTGTGTACCATCCCCAGTGGGAAGGCAACGGGCCCGAAAACTTGGGAACAAATAATTCGAGAGGATAGAACAATGCAGAAAGGAGGGGGCAAGGTAAAGGCGAAGTAATTCCCTGAAAGATGACAGCTCCTCTGCAGCGCTGTCACCTTCCTCATCCGCACCCTGCTCCCCCCAGATGCCAGCCAGGTTCCCCGGGGCACCAGGAGCAGGAGGGCATCCCCTTCTGCAGCCCCTGACCCTCTGGCAGGCGACGACGCAGCACAGCCAGGGAGCCATTTCAACCTCCCCCCTTCTCCGCTCCCCGGGACGGCAGCCGCTGCGGGGACCAGCGCGGGGAGCTCTGCCCGCCGCACACAGCCTGGCACCGGGCGAGATCCGCGGTAGGACTGGCGCTAAACGTGCCGGGGCAGCTCCCACAGCGGGGACATCGGGCCCAGTCCTCGCCCAGGGATGGCACCCACCGAGTCTTGCTGCTCGGCAGGCTTCCCTAGGTCTGCAGGCTCCGTCCCCGGCCTGGCCGCCCCGCCAGCGCCAGTTGCGTGCTGGGGAGGAGCCACCTGAGCCACCTCCCCGGGCCGGCCCCTGCCCCGGCGTCCCCTTCGCCCGCAGCCTTGACCCCGGTGAGATGAGGGCGAGAAAGGGCCCCTGCGGGGCCCCGGGCACGGTGGGGTGGCGGGAATGGGGGGTGGCGGAGCTGCGGAGGGTGACAGGGTGAGGGGTGGCGGTGCCCGGAGCGGCGGTGGCGGCAGCGGCGCGGCACCGATGCTGGGCAGGAGGGAGCACCACGTCCCATGTGCTCACCGGGACAGAGGCCCCAGCAGGGACCAGCCTTCCCCGCCCCCCCGCCTTCCCCGGGCTGCTGTGGAGCATCTGGGGGTCCCAATAGGGCACTACTCTGCCCTCCGCCTCCCCGTGCCAGGCGGGGTGCCTCAGGGCAGCACAGCCTCCACCCGCCCCGAGCCCGGTGACCTGCCCGTGCTGACAGCCCTTCCCTGGGGACAAGGGGAAGGTCCAACCTCCCGCCTCATCCCAGAGCACCTCCGTGGGGTCCGGCCAGGGCAGCTAGTGGCGTGGGGGTCGGGAAGCCTCAGTGGGAGGCTTTGGAGAGGTGGTGCCAAGTGGGCTTTTGGCCACATCTCTTTCCCTGTTGGCAGTGCCAGGTCTATGGGTGGGGAAGGCAGTCACTTTTCCCACAGCGTCCCTCCTGTTTTACCCTCTGCACACCCAGGGCAAGGCTAGTGCCTGCTGTGGGCAGTGAGGTAGCTCCAACGCCATCCTTTTTGGGCAGGGGAAGGGCACATAAGCCTGCTGCGACCCCACTGCTCCCCCTTGGCAGGGCACCCCCAACAAGCTTTGGGGCAGCACAGGAGCCTTTCAGCTCTAACCAGTGTGCTGCCCTGTGTTTACCAGCCCAACCTACATGTTCCTGGCACGGGATGTTCCCCCTGCCACAACCCTTGTCCCCACAGCCTTGCTTACACAGGCACACAGCACACCTCCCTCCCCCAGATTCCACATTCACCTCCCCGTGTGGCTCCAGAGGGAAGCCATTGGGCTGCAGCCAAGGGCTTCCCCCCTCAGTGACCCCAGGCACGGGCACAGGGCAGGGCACCAGAGGGAAGGGGTGGCTGCCATCCTGGCCCTGGAGGTGGGTGCCCTCGCACAGTGCTCATAAGAGCCACTTAAAATACACGTTTAAGGCGTGCAGATTTACACGTGTGTGCATCTGTACATGCAAATGAACTCAGGCTCCCTGCAAGGTGGGGAGTAGATCCTACTTGTGCCCAGCAAGTACCCCCTGAACCCTTGTATCCTTCCCACAGCCTGCCCAGCCATGGCAGCCATGCTGAGCCGCCCCTGCTTCATCTCCCTCCATGTGCCCTTCAGGCAGGGCTGGGCTCAGGACCTGGCCAACACCTTTTGCTTCCAGCCAGTGGCCATGCGGGAGACACCGCGCGTCCAGCAGCTGGCCCTGCGCCGGGGATCTGCTGTCTTCCTTGTTAACCAGCGCCTGGCACAGGGCTCTGCCACCACCTCCTCCCACGATTTCCTCTACGATGTGGATCCCCAATCCACCTTGGGCACAGCCTCCAACGTTTGCTTCGAGGTGGATGACGTGCCAGGGCTCTGCAAGCAGCTGCAGAGTCAGGGATGCTCCCTGCCTGTGCCCCCCACTGAGGTGAGAGATGCCTGCGGCTCCGTCATCTATGGGGTGGTGAGCTCCATCGTGGGCAATGTCAGCCATACCCTTCTGGACCGATCCCGCTACCGGGGACCCTTCCTGCCTGGCTTCCAGCCCATCCAAGTAGCCCCCTTGGCCGCAGGGGACGGGATTGACATCACCCACTTTGACCACATCACATATGTCTGCCCACGGGGTGGTGCCCGGGCAGCTCTGGACTGGTACCAGCGCTGCTTCGGCTTCCAGCGCTTCCTGCTTAACGCACAGGAGGGGCCAGCCCAGGGATACGTGCTTGGGGGGCAGGGGGTGGGCATGATGCTCCTGGCCCTGCAGAACGCCCGGGATACCCCAGCACATGGCTGCAAGCTCATCCTGGCCGAGTCCCTCTCCCAGGATGGCACCAACCAAGT
Source organism: Corythornis vintsioides (assembly GCA_025447755.1). NCBI lineage: Eukaryota > Metazoa > Chordata > Aves > Coraciiformes > Alcedinidae > Corythornis > Corythornis vintsioides. The sequence goes on along the minus strand of JAOEGS010011714.1, from coordinate 10,022 downwards.
GGACACCTTCCTCGAGCAGCACGGGGGGGCCGGGATCCAGCACGTTGGCCTCCGCACCACGGATATTGTCTCCACCACCAAGGCTCTGCAGCAGCGGGGGGTGCGGTTCTTCACACCCCCCACCACCTACTACAGCCAGAGGGGCAAAGCAGAGGAAATCCAGGGGGCTGGGGAGGACCCCCACACGCTGGCAGAACTTGGCATCCTGCTGGACACCACAGCACCCGGGGACAAGGGCCAGCTGGGCACTGATGCCACCAAGGGCCCTTCCCCAGAGTATTTGATGCAGATCTTCACCCACCCCATCTTCTCCGAGGAGACCTTCTTCCTGGAGCTCATCGATCGGCGGGGAGCGCCAGGCTTCGGGGAGGGGAATATACGGGCACTGTGGGAAGCTGTACAGGTCTATATGGACCAGCAGCAGTAGGGGCAGCACTGTAGTCCTCTGCCCTCAGCTCTCCATCCTCTCTGGTCCAACCCCAGGGCAATGCACCTCTGTAAAGATACCAGCAGGTGCCTGTGGCATGGCCCAGGTGGGCAGGGACCAAGGGAGGTCAACCCAACTTCCAGCTCAGCTCAGAGCCACCTCAGGCTGGGAGAAAGTTGCTCAGGGTCAAGTCCAGGGGGGATCTGAGCATCTTCCTGGGATGGAGGGAACTCCCTGTGTTCCCACTGATGTATCAACCTCACATGAAGAGGTTTCTGCCTTAATTTAATTTTAATTTAATGAGACGTGTGCCTGCAGCGTGGCACAGCAACACTCCCAGAGGGGGGTGAGGGGCTGCCTGGGGGGAGTGGGGGACCTGGGGGCCAGAGCCACTCAGCAAGTTCCCAAGCACAACCTTGCCAGTGCCTGTGCAGGGCCAGGGATGGCCTCTTGCTTCTCTCAATTAAAGAATTAACTTATTAACTTGCAAGCACCACTGCATTGATTTCTGTTGGTTTGGTTTTCTCCCATTCATGAGCCCAGTGCCAGCTAAGAAAGGACCGATCCTTCCCACCACCTAGGGCAGGCCAGCCTTAAATTCAGTCATTAAGGTTGGAAATGACCTTCAAGATCATAAAGTCCAACCATCTACTAAATACTGTCAGGGCTACTAACCCATGTCCCAGTGCCAAATCTGGGTGTTCTCTGAACCCCTCCAGCGATGGTGAATCCCCCCTCCCTGGTTCAGCCTGTTCCAAGGCCTCTCCATTCTCTCAGGAAACAGGCAATCCTCCTGTCCAACCTAAACCTGCTCTGGAGCAACTTCAGCCCATTTCCTCTTGTCCTAATTGAGGCCACGTGCCACTTGCCCATCCCCCAGGACTGGCCCCCATCCCTGCCAGGCCCCGGGGTCTTGTGTCTGTGCAAGAGGCATCACAGTCAGGGAGAGCCACAGTGGGAGAAGAGCCTGCCCAATAACATAATAAAGAGGGAATACAATCCCACAAAAATCCCTGCTGCCCAGCCTCCCCTTCCACCACAGGCTGCCCAGCACTCCCAGCTGTGCATCAGAGGCAGGAATATCACTGAAAAACAAAACACATACTTTAGGTTTATTATTAGAAAGGCTGTGGCTCATGGTCAATAAAAAACAGTGTATAAAAGGGGCTGCTGGGGGCTGGGCAGGGGGCACCAGGGTCCACCCAGCTGAGGTGCAGGGCAGGGAGGACAGGGCTGTGGAAGCACCTGAGGCCACAGCCGTCCTGCCACCCCAGACAAGCCCCTTCCTGCCACCCCTGACAAGCCTCTGCTGCTGTGAGTCTTTGGTGGGGGGCTGTACAGGGCCAGGGACCCCCCCAAAGTGGGAGGGCAAACCCAGCTCCAGGTTACATCCAGAACTGCAGCAGCCACACCAAGGAGTGACTCCCAGCAGCTGGGGAAGCCCCTGGGCTCTGCGGGAAGGAGGGAGGGAGGGTGAGGGGGCCATGCACAGGACCCCCAGCGCCCTGGGGACACCATCCCCACACCGTGGGCTGCACTCACCTCCGTGGGGATCCCTAGGGGGTCTCACAGGTGGCAGGTGCACTCACGGGGAGGTGGATGCCCGGAGGAAGGCTCGGAGGGAGAGCTGCTTCCCAGTGCAGGTGCCACCCCCTCCCCGCGCTCCCGCCCCCCGCTGCCGCTTAGAGCCCTGTGGGAGACACGTGCAAGGGCTGAGCCGAAGCCTGTGGCACCCACAGCCCCCAGGGATCCCCTCTGGAGCAAGGGGCTCCTGGCACTGAACATGCAGGGGAAATGCCAACCAGGCCAATCTCCCATAGGCAGCCCTGCCCCAGGCTGGAGCTGCTCCTTGGCCTAATGCCACACTGCACGGGGCTCCAGCACCACAGCCCTGAGGCCGGCAGCTGGGAGAAGCCGCTGTGCCCCCCACCCCAGTGCTGCTCACCCTGCCAAGGCTGCTCTCCTTCCCCTGCTGCTTCTCACGGGCTTTCAGCACCTGGAGGAAGCACAGGAGAACCCAGAGCTGAACTGCAGCTCGGTTCTGGAGTCAGGACAGTCTGCAGAGGTTGGGGAACTGCCAGAGGCTCTCCCAAGAAAACAGAGGGAAGGGAAGAATGACCCAGCTGCCCCCCAGTACCTTCTTCATGGCTGTGGACACAGCTGAGGCATGGAACTCCTCTGCTGTCACCCAACGAGATGGGGACAAGGCAGGGTCCAGGGTCACATCCCCATCCAGGGATAGGGAGTAGACCACATAGGTCTGGTGGATGTGAGAGAAGATGTGGGTGACCTGTGAGAAGATGGAAAGACATGAAAAGGCAGCTGGGAAGTAGCAGGGGATGCACTGCTCAGCTGTCCCAAGAGCACACAGAGGCTGCCAGGGCTCCAAGGAGTGGGACAGGGCTTGGGAGGGGTGACAACAGGGAACAGGGAACCTTCTTCTTCATGTGCTATGTCCACAGCAGCTGAGCACAGGCAGCTCATGCTGCATCCCTCCAGCTCCAGGCTCACCTCTCCAATGAGATGCAGGCCTCCAGTTGCCACCGATTGTCCCATCCAGGCCTGGAGGTGATCTGCCAGCAGCTCCCTCTGCTTCTCCTCCTGCAGATCCTGAGCCAGAGGGAGACTAGGAAACTCCCAGAGCCCAGCCAAGAGACCTGAAGAGGAGGCACAACAGACGTGAGCCAGCAAGGGCCACATCTAGGGACACTGAGCTACACAACAGATGCACACTGCTGGTGCATCCCTCTCCCAGGCTGCTCTGTCCCTCCTGGAGGTGGGAAAGGGCTGCGTGGTGCCTTTGTCCCAGTACCTGAGCTGGGTCTCCGCACAATGAGATACTGGGGGGCCCCGTGGCAGCCCCTCCTCTCCAGCACACACGTGGCTGTTCGCAGCACCCGCAGCTGCTTTTTGGCCGCCTTCCGGGGGAAGTTGGTCACCCCCAGGCTGCTGTCCCATGGCTCCTCAGCTGGGGGGCACAGGGGACAGGCCCCAGCACCTGCAAACATCGATGTAACAGTTGCCTCAGGGCCCAGACCCGGAGCTACACCAGGGATCTCCCCTCCTGCTTACCACAGTCCTCGACATCAGGCACTGGGGTGGGTTTCCTAAGCAGCTTCCCAGATGCCAAGGCCAGCTCCTTCTCCACCTGCCATGGGGCACAGGAACGAGGACGGGCTCACCTACCAGCCCCACCTCATCCCCGCGCAGGGCAACCCCTCAGGGCCAGATTCTGGGGTCACACTTACCCTGCGCTGTGCTCGGCAGTGCTGCTTCACAGGGCACTGCCCGCAGAGCGGGGCCTTGGGCATGCACACAGTTGCCCCCAGTTCCATCAGGGCTTGGTTAAAATCCCCTGGGCGGTTCCTGTCCACCAAGGCATTGGCCATGTCCCTGGGAAAAACAGCAGCGAGTGGCATGGGGCTCTGTGGGGACAGGGCCCTGGCATCTCTGCCCTCCTCCTGCCTCTGAGCTGGGGATGCTCCTGGGTTGGCAGCAACTCTCTCCACCAGCTTCCAAAGAGCTTCCACACCCCACGACTCTCTCCCTTCCTGCTCTCCACGGAGTGATCCTGCCCTTGGCCCCCAGTAGGCAATGCCACGTTGGCTGAAGCGGGACAGGGATGGAGTGTCCCCCTCACCAGAGCAGGTCAACAACAGCCGGGCTGCCAGAGTTGGCGCCGATGCTCCGCAGGCGACACAGGACCCGGATCACATTCCCATCCACCACACCTGTAGCCTGGGAACAGGAGCTGGGGTTACTGCACCAGGAGGTGCCCGTGCTCCCAGCGAGGCTGGGGTGCTCTCAGGATGGTGGGGGGAACACACACAGGGCTGTCCCACAGACCAAACCAGGCAGTGGGTGAGATGGGCCACAAAGCCAGGGTGAGCCAGAGCCAAGCAGGTCCTGGGGAGCCCCAGGTTTGCAAGCAGCAGCAGCAGCAACACCTTGCCAAGAGTGGAGCTGGGTGGCAGAGAGGGGAGAAACTGGTGCCCAGCTCTCACCTGCCCGTAGGAGATGGACGCGATGGCTCCTGCCGTGTAGCGGCCCACACCTGGCAGCAGCTTCTGCAGGGCCTCAGCCGTCCTGGGCACATGGCCAGCCAGCTCAGATACCACCTGGCAGAGAGGGGGCTGAGGTGAGGGCAGCAGCCGGGGTGCACACATGTAACTCAGGTAGGATGGGACTGCAGCCTCTGCAGCTTGTGCCAGCAGCACATGGTCCCAGCAAGGCAGGGCCAGTGGGAACCAACCCCAACCCACAGGCTGCAGAGGGCTTTGGAAACACCCCCGACACCCCAGCACCAGAGCACCTTCCTTGCTGCCTCCTGCAGACGCTTTCCTCTCGAGTAGTAGCCAAGTCCAGCCCATAGCTCATTCACCTCCTGCTCCAAGAGGCAGAACAGTGTTAGAGGAGGAGCCATGAGGGCAGGGAGAGCACCCGATCCCAGCAGCACTCACCTCCAGGGATGCCTGTGCCAGAGCCTGCAGCGTCGGCCACTTCTGCGGTACAGAGGGGACAAGTCAGGGCCAAGCAGAGCCATGCTCTGCAGCTGGGGACCTGTCATGAGGTCTCCAAAAGGGGCTGCCTGTGGGCATAGGACTCTGTGAGGAGCAGGCACCTGCATCCAGCGTGTGTAGTAGTCGATCACTGTAGCCACCTGCGTCTGCTGCAGCATGATCTCAGACACCCACACTGCAGGGAGCAGGGTAAGGGTCAGAGCAGAGGCACCAGTGCCACTCACACCTCCTGCCACAGGCACGTCAGCAATAGCTACAAGCTCTACACCACCGTCCAACCCATGGAAACCTCTTCCCACCCCTCACCTTCCCCACATGCTGCCCCACAGGAGCTTCATCAGGCCCAAAGTGAGCTCTCCAACCTCCCAGCACCTTGTAAAGGGAGGGGCTGTGGCTCTTGTGCCCGCTCCAGGTATCTCATTCCAAGGGCGGCAACTAGACTCACATTCCCTCATGAGGCCAGGTCACAGATCCACGTCAGGGGCACCAGGGCCCCCCATGCCCCAGCACAGTCCCTGCTCACCTGCATATGCCCGTCTGTCGGCATCCTGCTCAGTTGCTGCCTGAAAGGGGAAGGAGATGGAGGTGAGGAACAAGGTGAAAAGGAGCCCATTGTAGAGCAGACCTGTGTATGAACCAGAATCACCTGTGGTGTGTTCTGAACACTGCGTGGGAACCTGCAAAAAAACCCATTTCCTCTGAGTGCTCAGAAGTTCTGAGCTTGGGTTCATCAAGTGACAGCCAAAGCCCCTTCCCCCTGACAAAACTTGAGGAGTGTCACACACCTCCCACACTGAACTGGAAAGGTTCAAAGGTCCCACCAGAGCTGTCCCAGGCCCAAGCCCCTCTGCACGGGAAGCAATTGCAGCAGATCCGAGTCCCACTGGTGGGCCCTGCCGTTGCCAGGCGTTGCTGTAAAGCCGATGCCCACCCCTAGTCGGTGTCCAGCCCCCCTGTGGCCGGGCTGAGCACAGAGCAGGCAGGAGCTCCAATAAAAAAGCTCATCGGGCTGAAATCAAATACAGGGAGAACCTTTCCTGGGCAGCACTTGCTGCTGCAGGGTACCATAAGGCAGGAAGAAGATAAGTTTACACCACAACTAGATTAAATTTAACAGAGAAAAGTGATCCTGGCTGGAGGCTGCATTTGAGAAGAGTGGTATTAGACTGGGTCCTGCTTCACTCTTCATATCTAGGCTGACTGCAGACCACCCAGCACGGAACTGCCCGGATTACCCGGCAGGACACTCCCCTCTCCAGCACCGCCTTCCCCTCCCTGCAGCCAGGACTGTAGCACAGGGGAAGACACGGCGGTCACCTCAGCAACACTTAAGGTAGAGGGGCTGGTTCCTCACTACGACGCCCCTGCCTCCCGATGCTTCCCCCTTACCAGCGTCCTCCAGGGAAGCTCCCGCTTGCATTTGTCGTACCAAGCAAGCAGGTTCCTGCGCAGAGCCTCAATCTCCGCCGGGTCGGTGAAAAGATGCTGGGCGGGCAGCGGGGCAGGCGCTGAAGACGGAGTCCCTGCCAGGAGAGCAGCGCGGGGGTCAGGGCACGGCAGGAGATGGGGAAAAGCTGCGGGGCCCGACGGCAGCACCGCGGAGCCTAAGGTAGGAACCCGCCAGAGCCGCTGTCGTGGGGACGAGCACCGAGCTCGCTTACGAGGACGCAGCGAGCGCCGGTAGCTGCCCAGGCTGGTACACACCGTGCCCCAGAGACATCACCACACGCTCCCCCTCCTCCGCCTTCCCAACCCTCCCGCCACCAGGTACCTCCGCGGTGCGACGCGCCCTTCCTGCTCTGCCCCGCCAGCAGGGCCGCTCTCCCGCCGCTCCGCCCCAGGCCCCTGGCAGCCGCCGTCCGGAGCTGGCTCATGGCTCCCCGACGGAGCTGGGGGCCCGGCTGGCCGCGGGGGAAGAGGAGAAGAAACGGGACGCGGCACCACGTGAGACTTTTCCGGGAAAACGCTTCCCACCCAGCGCCCCGCTCCCGCGCGGAGGCCAATCAGAGCGGGCGGCCCCACCCACTCTCCGCGCGTGAGCCAATCGGAGCGAGGCGCGGCGCAGAGGGCTCGCGCCCGCCCCTCCTCAAACCGCCCCGGGAAGGGGACGGGACCTTCCGGCGCGCCGGAGCCAATCACAGCGCCGGAGCCAATCAGCGCTCCAGGGCCAATCAGCGCGCCGGAGCCAAAACGAGTCTGTTCCGTCCCTTCTCCCGCCACTCCCAGCGCCTTCAGAAGGACCCCAAGGACTGGCCGAGCTAAACGCCCGTTTACTAAAAATCCAAATTTCAACGGAAAACAGGTTTTAGCGGAAGGGAACAGAAGGTTTCGGCTGCGGACAGGAACCGGGCCCGCGCGGCTGAGAAGCGTGCAGGTTCGCGGGGGCGGACAGGGCGATCGGCGGGAGCGGGCAGCCGTGAGGGCGGAGGCCCCGGGAGCGGCGCGGCGGCCATGGCACCGTGGCGGGTGCCGGTGGTGGATGTGCAGAGTGACAACTTCACGGAGCTGTGGCCGTCCATGCTGCTGGCGCTGCGCTCCGCCACCTTCGTCGCCTTGGATACGGTGAGGCGGGGCGGGGGTGACGGGCGGGGGTGACGGGCGGGGCGGCCGGGCCCGCGGAGTCGCTGACTGGTTTCTCCCCGCAGGAGCTGAGCGGCCTCGGCGCCAGGAAATCGCTGTTGAGCCCGTGAGTGCCCTGACCATGCGGGGGGGGTGGGGAGGGGAGCGGGACTTAACGGCTGCGGGCACTCCGAGGAGCGTCCCTCCGATACCGGTTGGCCGATGGGAACTGCGGGTGTAGCTGCCTTGGGGTGGCCGGGGCAGGAGCCGTCAGCTGCCGTTCTCCCGCCGCGCAGGTGCATCGAGGAGCGGTACAAAGCCGTTTGCAGCGCGGCCCGGACCCGCTCCGTCCTGTCCCTCGGCGTCGCGTGTTTCAAGCAGCTCCCGGAGAAGGTAACGGTTGCTTCTCAGGGAGCGGCGGCCGGCGGGACTCCGCGGCGGGGGAGACGCGACTCGACCCCGCCCCTGCTCCCTGGAATTGCCCCCTGGTTTTGGGGGCGGCTCCCCGTGACGGGTCCCCCCTCCTCTCCCCCTGCAGTCTGAGAATACCTACCTGTGCCAGATCTACAACCTGACGCTGCTGTGCACCGAGGAGTACGTGGTGGAGCCGCAGTCGGTGCAGTTCCTGGTGCAGCACGGCTTCGACTTCAACAAGCAGTACTCCCAGGGCATCCCCTACCACAAGGGCAACGACAAGGTGCTGTCCCTGGGGACACCTGGCTGTGCTCCAGCCTAGGGGGAGGTTCTGGTTTTCCCTGCTCCCAGCACCTCCCAGCAGTCGCAGAGGGAGGACAGGCTGTGGTGGGGTTTTGGATGCAGCTTTGTCCCCGTCCCCTCCCTGCTGTTTTGTGGCAGTGCTGTCACCTGCTGCAGCTGCTTTTCCAAACGTTTGGCTAAAGCAATTCCTGGCTGCAGGGGATGCTCTGTCACCCCAGACTGCTGGCAGCTCAGGGCTCATTGACTCTTCCTCTTGCAGGGCAACGAGAACCAGAGCCAGAGCGTCAGGACGTTCTTCCTGGAGCTGATCCGAGCGAGGAAGCCCCTGATCCTGCACAACGGGCTGATTGACCTGGTGTTCCTGTATCAGTGCTTCTATGCTCACCTCCCTGACAGCCTTGGCACCTTCACTGCCGACCTCTCGGAGATGTTCCCAGCGGGAATATACGACACCAAATACGCCTCGGAGTTCGAGACCCGCTTTGTAGCCTCCTACCTGGAGTATGCTTACAAGAAGTGGTGAGAGCACTGGGGGGTGGGTGGTTAGGGGAGGAAAGGGCAAGGGAGGGACACCGGATTGGGTTGCCAGGCAGGGGGGCTGGGTCTTTGCAATATCCCAGGGAGAGAAGGTGCTTTTCAGGTGGCTCTGCCCTGTGCTTTTGCCATCTCTCAGGAAGGTGCTGAGTGCGTTTTGTCATCTGTCTGGTGAGCAGAACTGGTGCCAGCAGAAGGCAGACCAGGCAGTGACCTGATCCAGCTGGAAAGTGATTCCCTGCCTGGCCCTGCTCCAGCAGTGCCACAGAAACACAGGCAGAAAAGAGACCCCTAAAACTCAGCCAGAGAGCTGTGCCTGCAGGGCTTGGCAGTAAACTGGGCTTAGGAGGGATGGGGCAGGTAAAGGGGGGGGTGCTCTCTGCACCTCCTGACACTGAGCTGCTCTGTCACATGTCCCCCACGTGCTGTCCTTCCACCCAAGGGTTGTGCTCTTGTTCCATGACGTACATTTGTGCTCCATGGTCCTGGTTCTGCGTTCCCCACACACCCTGAACAAGGCCCTGGCAGTGATCCAGCCCCTTGAAGCTCCATGACATGGAGGTCACTCTGTGTGGGGAAGAAATGGTATTTTTACTGACTGGAAATCAGGAAATGCCCCACTGACAGGTTGGAAAACATGCAGGATGGCTGCTCTCAAACGTGAGAATCCTCTGTTTTGACAAGATAAAAATACTCTTTAGGGCCACCTGTCAAATATTTTAACCCACAATTCCAGTTACACAAAGCTTTCCAAAGGTTTGGGCCCTTTAGTGACTCTTGTCTTTTGGGACAAGAGTTCTCCTGAGATGGAGAATATTTCCCTGCTGCCTGCATTGCCCAGGTTCAGCCAGTCTGGGTGGTGGCTGCTGGATGCTCTACATGATACCTCACTTGGGGCATTTCTCCTGTGCTAACATCCCAAAAACAAACAAACAAATTCCTCGAGGGCATTAACAGTTAAAATCAAAACCACACACCCCCTTCTCCTGTAGTCACCAGAGACACTCGTGTCCCTGCCTGTGTGACTGCATGGAGAGAAACCAAACTTGACATAATCCCAGAAACAACTACTTACTAAAGCTGCTCTGCAGGGACTGGGTTTCTTCCCAGAGAACTGTCGAGCTGGAGAACAGGGAGCCGGTGGAGTCCGGGGTGTGGGCAGGGAGCCGGTGGAGTCCGGGGTGTGGGCAGGGAGCCGGTGGAGTCCGGGGTGTGGGCAGGGAGCCGGTGGAGTCCGGGGTGTGGGCAGGGAGCCGGTGGAGTCC
>JAOEGS010011713.1:0-15177 GCA_025447755.1 Corythornis vintsioides | reverse complement strand
AGCCGCATTAAAATTGATCATGTTACACAAAAATGTAAAAAAAAACTTTTGAAAAAAAAAAAGGAAACCATTTTCAACACCCTTCATTAAAAAAAAAAAAAAAAAAAAAAAAAAATCCCACACAGCACCGAAACATATGAAAGTGAAGCTGCCAAAACTGAATCATCTGGAAATAAGCAGTGCTGCCTGGGAGACATGAGCTTCAAAGGATGGTAGTCCCACCCCCCTCAAAAAAAAAAAAAAAAAAGACCAAGGGAGGAACAACAAAATTACTTTTTCAAGGAAAAAACTCTTTTCTTGCTCTTGTATTTTTCAAGCTCTGTTAAATGTTGTAAGGCCTACACTGGAGTGTTTTTCAAATGGAAATTCATGTTTTTTATGACGCAGTGTGCATTTGTTTCGGTCACCATTCAACAGTAGAGGATGTTCCTTCAAGTTTTTTCATCCTACAACCTGAATGCATCCAAAAAAAACCCCCAAGTATTTATTTGGAGATATGAGAGCCCTCTGGAGATACTTTAGAGGCCTTCCCGAAAAGACCCGTGCCCAACCATATCCACCCTTTTTGCTCCCCTGCTCACACACTAAGAAATCCCTTACAGCAATTTCTTAGCGAAAAGGAGGGGGAGAAGCAAACAGCTTCTCAAGACCCGAGAGAGTTAAGGCTTCCGAGACATAAAGATAAATGACTCGAGCGGGCCGCGACGGCAACGCCCCACACGGCGGCGGCGGCGGCAAAAAAAGGCTCTCAAAATGGCGCCCGTGGGGGAGGAGAGTCGAGAGCGAAACTGCGCAACAAACGCTGGCAGGAAGCCAGACAGCGCCATCTTCCCCCCTCTCTCCCACTCCCATTTGTACCGAGCGCCGCACCGCCAACACTGCCCGCAGCCTCGGCACGGCCGGAGCAGCCCCCGCACGACCTCTCCCCGCTCGGCCGAACGGTTTCGTTCCGAAGTGCCCGGCTCCGCGGAGGAAAGGAGCGGGGTCCGGGGAGCAGGGAATGAGGGAAAAGCAGAGGCCTCTACAGCTTCCCCCCCCACACACTTCTATAGAAATGTGCCCACTGTACGTCGTTTCATTTTGCCCAGTTGTTACCATCTGCTTGCTGCTACGATCTATAGGTGATTTTTGCGATTAATAGCAAAAGCAAATTCTAATTACGTTCTGAAGGCCCCCCCTTCCCCCCCCCCCAATAAAAACCCACCGAACAACAAAAAACCCACCACAATACACGTGAACTGTGAGGATTTCAGAAAACGCCATCCACAACCAATTACTGTTTCAAGCCACAAGTAAAAATTAGTTTAAAACCCACGGTTTCTTTTATGCAGAATAATCCCAGCAGCACAAAAGATCAGGTTCACAACTCTTAAGCAAAGCCAAACGGGTTACTCCAGAAAGAGATGGTTTATTATGTTTTTAAAAGAAGCGTTACGGTTAAATATTTTCTCTCCAAATTTAAATATATATTAAAAAAAAAAAAATAAAAGGCTGAAAACTTGATCCCGAAAAGGAGAAAAAAGCACGTTAGCCCAAACCTACCGCCCGAGCATTTTGCGCACCCACAAAAAGCAGCACCGTTTCCATTCCTCGGTTAAAAGCAGGAGGCACGGAGCAATTCAGAGGAAATTGTAAATAAAGAACCAAAGAAAACAAATAAAATCTACTGGTGACCCCGAAAACGAGGAAACGACTGAAAAATAAATCCCCAGAAGGTACAAATCTGAGACGCAAACTCAAAGAAATTACAAGATTAGGATGGTGACGAGTGGACGGGGGAAAGGAAAAAATCAAGCCAGGAGTGAAAAAGGAAAAAAGAAAAGAAAAATCCTTCCCAGCTCCACAGCCAGGAGAGAGACGAGGTGTCTCCATTTTACCGACGAGGAGGAAGAAAGAGTGTTTCACAGACCACAGAGCTTTAGAGAAAAGCAAAGAAACGAGGGGGGAAAAAAAGAGGGAGGAGATTTGAAAAGATTATTTTTCTTTCTCCCTCACACACTCTCTCTATCCCCCTCTCTCCGTCTCACTCTCTCTCTCACACTCACACATACACACACATACACACACACACACACACTCTCTCTCTCCCTCCTCTCCTCTTTCCATCCCTCTCTTGATGGCCATCAAGGGGGCGGAAAATTAAAAAAAAAAAAAAAGACAACAACAACAACTAATTTTAAACCGGCTCAATCAATGAGTCATTAAAAGAGATTTTTCTTCCCTCCTCTCCTGAATTTGCATGGCATCAGCAAGAAAGAAAAAAAAAAAAAAAAAAACACCCACCCCAAACCTCTCCCCTCTCTGCAGCTATCAGCCTGGACCTGAAACCTTATCTCTGCCTTCTACCCCCCCTACCCCCACTACCCCCCCGCCTTTATTTTAAGAAACAACTTTTTTTTTTTTGTAAGTGCCCTCAGCAGCCGCCACCACCAGCCTCGCGGAAAAAAAAAAAATAAATATATAGTTCATTTCCATGTGAATCCACATCTGCCCAAACAACAGCCACCCACAAAATATCCCTCTTCATCCTCCCCGTCTCCCCTCTCGCTCGCTCTCTCTCTAGATATATATTTATATACATAGCCCCAGAGCCAATAGCTCTCTGGGCTGAAACCTAATATCCTGGTTTTGGCAACTCCTGGTTGTTAATTTGCTCCTCTTTCTTTTCTGTCTGTCTGGAGATAGATTTCCCCCCTCTCTTTTCCCTCCCCGAAGGAAGGGAGGAAGGAGGTTGTGTGTTTTTTTTTTCCTTGAAATTTTTATCACAAAATTATAATACACTCAAAGGGAAACTCACCGTCATGAAAAAGCAGTGCCTTGTCAACGGGGTTTCTTCGCCATCACATCAGGGGCTGGCAGTGTAAGAGAGAGAGAGGGAGAGCGAGAGAGCGAGGGAGGGAGGGGGGAGAGAGCGAGCGAGCGAGGGGGAAAGAGAAAGAGAGCGAGAGGAGAGCGGAGCCGAGCCGGGCCGAGCACCGCACCGCGCCGCACAGCGCTGCACCGCACAGCACCGCACAGCACCGCACCGCGCCGCCGGGGCCCGGCCGCGCAGCTCCGCCGGGAGACAATGCCGCAGCCCGGCGCCGGGCACACGCACCGCCGCCCTGACATGATGGGTCCCCCGCTTCAACGCCATCCTCGCTTCGCGGTTTTTACAGTCAGTCCCTTTAAAAAGTTTAGCTGCCCTTTTTTTTTCCACCACCCCCCCCCCCTTCTTTCTTCTGAGAAAGATCGGACAGTCTGTACGTGCCTGAGCCCTTTGCTTTCGGTTAAAAATTGGTGTGCGTTTTGGGTTACAGAAAAGTTAAAAAATAACAGATTTTTTCCCACTAAAAAGAACGTTAATTCTAACAGCTTGGCTGATTTCCTTCATGTTAAAGTTGTAAAACCACTACAAACTTAAGAGTGAGCAGGGTAGTTCTCAGAAAAAATAAATGCAAGGTCACCTTGAAAAAGATCTGATCCTCTTACAAGTTGCACTATTTGGAATATTTTCAGGTATGTTCTCACCCTTGGTGGAAGCAAATGACATGAATTTCAGCTCCTTAAAGTTTAGGGTAACCTAAAAATGCTAATTTGCAAGAAAAGTTTACAACACTGAGCGTTCATTGATAAATTCTACCATTTATTTCCACTAAAAAGCAGTAATTTTGTTCAAAGCTTCTTGGTTATAACAAAACTAATTCAACTTTAAATGCTTACTTTATTAATGAAAATGTAAGAAATTCTTTATTCATATGATTCAGAGAAGCCCAGTTTATTTAAAACAAAAATATTTTGTCTGAAAACAGATTCTTAACATGTAGAGATATATATGGCAATACTTGTTAAAATACAGAATCTCTTACTTTAAAAAGAGCCTTTTTCTGCTAGTAATCAGAATTCCCAAGATTTGCACAATGCAACCTTTTCTACTTTTTTTGCTAAGAAAATGTAACTGAACTCCTTAGAGACAAGGATTTGAAGACTTCAGTAGTATATTCTTTACTAGCTTTACAGCTGTAATTTTTTTTAGATTTAAAATACAATACTATGAAAATGGTTATGTGCAGTGTACTAAGGGGATGTTCTCAAAGAAGTTGGCCAGATCTTATGTTTTAAAAAGTCAGCACCTCAGCATGGTTCTCAATCAGAAGCTGCTTATATTATTTAAGTCATCAACCAATTCATAATATACTAGAGGAAACAAAGGTTAAGCCTGATCCCAGACCCTTGCCAAAGCCAGAACTCAGCCACCGTTTTGGCAGAAAATGGAGCTGAAATTCCCTTTATGGAAAGGTTGGGCCCTAGCAAACAAGCCTTAGCCTGAGTCCAACAGGTCCACACATAGTGAACATAAGTGTGACACTGCCTAGTCCATCAGCCAATATTTTAACATCATTTTTCATACAGGATGGACCTGAATAGCCAACTATATGGATGTGAAGAGCACATGTCAAAGAGCTCAGCATCCTAACTGCTCTTAGAGCCCATACTCCTGGCACTAGCATTAGAGTATCAAAAAGGCCAAACTTCAAGGTCCCTAACTTCAACAAATGCTTCAACAGGCCAACTCTGCACTAAATTAAGGTCTATTTAGCATCACTGGCATTAAAGAACATTGTCCAAGTAAGAAGTTGTGAGCTGGAGGGACACAAGCATTCTTCTGATTTGGTTAACAGGAAGGAACTTTGCTTCAGAGGTCACAAGGCAGAACATCTGATCAGTGTTATTTTTACTCTCCCAGTCCTACAGAAACCACAAATAGGAAGTAGGCAATAAAAAAAAATTAAAAAGGGAGTAGAAGGAAGACAAATTGTTTTATATAGATTCCCTTGTCATAAGAAACACAAAGAAGCCTACATGAGCTGCCCATGATTGTACCATAATTTATGTTTGCTTTCCCCAAAGGATGTTTCAAACCAACATTGGCAGTAACCTTGCCAAGCAGGGACAGTGCAAACAGGGAGGGAGAGCTAATGTCTGCACAATGAACCACCCCAGAACAACTGGATTTCTCCAGATCTACACAAGTCAGTGAGTTAAAAATGAAAACCCTTTACATTGCCACTGAGTGGACAAAGCCACACTAGAACACACTATAACCTCTGCAAAAGTAAATTTGCATATATTTCTATATTGCATATATTTCTATATTGCTCTATCCATTCAGAAACAGAAATGGCTTAGGTAGAAACAGTTACTAAAAAAAAATAAGGGTTGGATGTGCCTTTCTTTATAGGTTAGACTGAAGTACAGAATTGTTACTTAAGAAGTTTGAATGTAGTCTTCAACTGCAGCATTACCACTTGCTGCTGTACTACAGATTTTTCCAGGCCACATTTGTAAAGAAATACTGCTTTTTGCTGTGAGGTGCTCATGCTTTTTGAAGAGGATCACATGGTGTTTCTGAACTGCCATTGCCCCAGGAGGTTGCCCCTCTTCTCCCTGCCTTAGTGCATTAACACAAAAGACCCTAATATGTCAAAATTCTTCTACCCTGAGGTCAGCTATACAGAGCTGTCATCCTCAAGCAGACTCCTATTCTCCAAATTACATACAATGCACAGTCACTGTCTCCCCTTAGCTTCCTCAATCACACTCATTTGCTCATTCATTCATTTTCATGTAGCAGCTTCACAAGGATGAAGAGGAAATGAGCATGAGAAGGCAAGACCAGTGTCAAAAAGGAACAGGAGAAATCCTGCTAAGACAGACAGACAGACATGGCTACATCTGTGCAGCTACAGGAATATCATGTGTACCCATCACACAACAGACATCCTACTTGGCTGTATTCTGACATCAGCTGTCACACTGTGACCATGCTATTTAACAACTACCATTCTCACAGGTGTGCAAAGACACCAAATGCCATTCAGAGTGAGCTGAGATACATGGCCCTAAAATGACAGACTGTGCAGAAGTGAAAATCAGGCTTAGATACTGAGGGAGAGAAAAATAAGAGGTTACAAAAGACCCTTCCCATTCATTCTGTCTCCATGTTTCTCCTAGGTAAGTCACTTCATATTATTAAGCCATTTTTTTCCAAGTCTGCATCACAAATATTCCAATTCTTATGCAATCATAAGTCAGTACCCCAAAAGAAGATCAAGCAGCAGATTCATAAGATAGAATTTAAGGACTAAGCTATTTGCATTAAAATAATTAATTCAATGGTCATCCCAAGATTCTTGCATAAATATGTTTTGTAATCTCAGCTCACTGCATCCTCTCTGAGGTGTACTGCATGGAAAAAAAAATGCCATTTACTCCACTGCAGCCTTGTTTTCTCAGAGTGCTTCAGCTCTGTTGATGGCACTTCTTCCTCCATGCTCCATCTCCCCATCCCTTAACATGTTTCTCATGTCAGCTCATCACCAAGATGCCATTTATCCAACTACACAGTGCTCTGTTAATTACTAATTTAGATATAAGAATAAATAACTCTAAGCTTGAAGGCACAAAAATAAATGGGTAGCTTCCACCAATAGTTTGATGACCCCACAGTAAAAATTTCCTAAACATTACAAATTTCAGCTTGATATGGTGCCTTACTGAGAAAAAACAGTACATGAAAAAACAGCAGCATGATTGCATGATGTAATTAATAAAGTTGTGTCACTCCAGTGTCAATCATCATCCCAAATGCAGGACTATCTAACCAATCTGTGTCTTAAGGAGTGATTGGCAGGAAGAGGAGGTAACAGTGAACCTCAGAACAATAAATTAACCAATACCAGCAGAGACAATCAAGTAAAACCAGCAAAAATGTAGCAACTGGACTTCTGATTGAAGCAAATGACAATGCAGAATTATTACTGAATAGATCAAGCATAAGGATATCATGCTCTAGGCTATTTGAGTCTTATACTGTTCAGCCTCAGCTTAGAGTACCTTAAAAGGTATTAAATTTGAAATATTAATAGTTCTCACTTCCAATTTAGAATAATCTTAAGATATTTAGCCACTAACACATACTGAGGAAAAAACACCTCTGGAAAAATAACTTTACTACTGTACATGAAGAAATAATCTTCAACAGCTACCACCACCAAAATTTATAGAAGACATTTAAACTAAAAATTAGGGCAGAAATTGGGAGAAGCTTCTGTGATTTCCATAGTTATGGTTACTCCCTTTCTCTTCCCCTTTGGGGAGGGAGGGAGTTAACAGAGAGCATCTATTATAGTTCTAAGGACCCTAAATTGTGACAGTATGTTAATGGACACAAGTTTTTTAAAAACAAACAAAAATCAAATAAACAGCCAAAACAAAACAAAACGAGATACCACACACCCCCAAAAAAAACCCCACCCAACCAAACCAATCAACCACTCCAAACAGAAGTAGTAGTAACTAAAAACTGCAGCCAGGCAAAGAAGCTAACAAATGAACCATTCCTAATGCAACTGAGATGCTGTGGGTGGTTTAAATATATATATATATAAATAGAAGGAACATAAGCAAAAAAAGGAGGCCTTAAAATCTGTAATTAAGAACTACAGCAATAACAGACACACAGTGGAATAATAAGTTATTCCAAAAGCATTCATGTCCAGGAAAGAAACAGAAGCATGCTAACCAGTGCTTGGGTAATGGAGGAAGAGATGGGACATTTTGAATAAAGCACCATCTAAGTCACAACTTGTGAAAAAGAATGGGTTTACCTGGCTATTTCTGCAACCCCACTAGAAACCAAGTGGATAAGATGTGGATGCAAATAAAGATTGCTGAAAGATGGCTTCATATTATCACTAGAAAGTGTATCCATATGAATGGAGTTGATTCTCCCAGACTGAGAACAAGTGCCAATAATAGGAGGAAACAGCCCTTCAAAATGACAGCCAACATTTATTTTTTTTTTCATAAGAGGAAGAAAAGGCAAAAAGAGCTATCAGAAAAATCAGTAAACTTGAATGAAATGACTTCAACTTAATTTTATATAAATTATTCTGAGAAAATAAACATATCTTTGCTGTTGTTTCACAACTCCAAAATGGAAAACTTTGATATACATAAAAAAACCCACAAAAACAAAAAAACCAACAACTTTGACATAGACTAAAAATATATCTATATACACATAATAGCATCCAAAACCTTAAGTAAGGCACTGGAAAAAAAAAATCTCTTGGTAACTCCAGAACTAATAGAGTAAGACTGTCTCTACCTCTCAAAGGGAGTCTATAAGGACAGCACCTGTAACTTGCACACTTGAGTCTTTGGAATTTTAACAAGTTTGGATTCTAAATACCAGTTAGCAGCTAGACATGAACCAAACTTAAGTGCTCTTCTGCTCTTCAGCTTTTGTGTTAAAGCACATTTGGGCCTTGCTTTGTTAATGTTGAAGTGTCTCTCTGCATAAAAGATTATGCTTTGAAGTGTGGTCCTGGTTTTGGAAAATAACTCATTTTCACAGAAATGAATTTGTTTTTCTCCACCTTTGGCATTAGGAATGCCAGGTTCTCAGAAGGGACTAGCTCAGACTCGTTTCAAAACAAGGGCACCTTGATGGGTTGGAATATAATTAGATCTTGAGCATCCTCAAGGATTAAATTTCAAAGCTTTTGAATTATTCACAGCAATTACGATGCACCAAGTAAGTTTTATAGTTTTAGCTCTAACTCTCTAATTAGTGATTTAACACCACACAGATTTTACATTGTCTTGCCTTTCCATATGGCCAAATATATAAAGCACAACATTTAGTCCAAATTAGAAAGGAATAAAAAAATGTCAGTGTTGGGAATGAAAAGGAGTATCTGTGTTTACTTCCTTTGCTTGAGAGAGTGCAAACCTACAGCTGAAGATCACAACCAAAAGGTTCTTGACTTTGGCAAGCTGAGGAACCTCAAGTTTAAGAATCTATTATTATGATGTCAGACACCCTCTGTGGATCTCAATTTTATTCCCCACTCTGCTTAAAATGATGATGGAATGTGACAGGATCTTGAACCTTCATTTGAAACACACAATACATCTCACTCCAAAAGGATGTGAGTTAAATGCTGTTGAGATAGTTCAACTCAGCACAAAGTATTTCAGGCAGATAGCATTCAAGAGCAAAAAAGCACAGGATACAGATCTAAACCTGGAAGAGTTTGTTTTGGAATTTCACAGAGCTAGATCCCTGTAAACAAATGCAACCTGCAACTTCATGTAAAACAAATGACACTCTACAGGCCAAGCAACAGCAGGAGGTCTTACTGAGATGACCAGCATCTACTTTCAAGCCAGAGAGGAATTAAAACACATCCAGGGAAAAAAAACAAAAGAAAAAAAAAAAACCAAAACAGACAAAACTATGTCCCTTACTTTTATCCAGTATCATCCAACAGCTGAACTGCTTGTTGCAGCTTACCACAATGAGCCTAAGCTGAAGCCTGAGCTAGAAGGCTTACAATTTATTTTTTACTGTTGAAGAAAATGTAAATCTTCTATTCTCTGTGGCTTATAATTAAGCACACTAAGCAGCTTTAAAACATAAAAGTTCCTGCCAGCAAAATCAGGAAGAAAATTGTCAGCCTTTGTATTACCATACACAATTACATATTTCATATACATATACAGACACACACCCCAATATCAATTATACCAAAACCTCAAACTGTTAAGCGTGGAAAGTAATTTTGGAACATCAAGATGAGATAGTTGGGAGAATTTTACTGCTCCTTTTTTGATTTTTTTCATTATGGGCTTACACTTCACTTTCTTGTATCTGGGGTTATTTTGCTTTTAACACCAAAAAAATTTGTGCGTTAGCAAGTTGAAAAGATTCTTTCCTCCCCCAGAAGCTCCTATTCACATCAATTCCTCATTTATTTAAACCTCCAATCACCTCTAGAAAAAACAATTTAGAATACCTAGCTTGCCAAGAGCCCAAATGCAATGCAAAGTAATCATTATACTGCAGCATAAAATAATGTTTATTTTGAGCTCTGCACACCAGTGTTTTCTTGTAATCTTTCACACAAAGTTTTGTGGGTTTACTCACTGCAGTTCACATCTGTGTAGCAATACCAAAGCCATTCCCCACTAACATAAATGAAAAGCACCAAAAGCCCTTTTCTGTCAATATTCTCATGTATAAGCACAATATTGCCATCTGTATTACCTATACTCGTGGGAGAATAAGGCAAAAAAAAACCCCAAACTGCTATGTAAAATGAAACTTCCATCTTGTTTCATAAAAAGATGTGTAAGTGAAGATTCATATTTTATTACAGTGAATTAATTGCACCATATTCCTGCCTAATGTAACATTACTGCAAATCCACTGGATCCATTTATTAGCAAAAATTCCTAAGACTTACTATACACATAATTTAAACACATAGGTAGGAAATAAAAAATATTATTTCAAGACATCCTTTCTTTTTCATGAGTGAACATACTCCCTTTCTGTGAGGTAAGAGGTTCTCATTTTTAAGACTCAAAATCTGATTTTTCAGAAATACAGTTCTGGACACATTAACATTGTAGAGTTGTGACAATGAAAAGCTGTAATGCATTAACTATTTTATTAACATTAAGCAAAAAACTCATGCTGTCACCAAACAGACAGTAAATTCTTAAATAAAAAGTACCTGCTTTGGGTTCACCACCTTTTTATTTCAATGATTAGTTTTAGGTCCTATGCCAATTTCTTATAGCTAACTTTAAAGTGCCAAGGGAAGAGGGATTATATTTGTAGAACTAGAGAGGAACTCAGTTTATTTTCATCTATTTTAAAAGAATGCTTCGTGCTAACTTTCTTTGTAAAAATATTTCATGAAAAAGCAGTTGTCAAAAAAGTTAATCAGAACAATGGTCACTTTTCTACTTTGTAGCCGCATGTAGTTAATTTCTGCTCCAAACAGACTTAAAACACACCTCCTAATTATAAAATTTCAACACAAAGCAGCCTTTCTGCCCTTTCCATATGGGCGCCTGTGGATGTCTCCTCCAGACCTCCGTCTAGGGCACAGCAACCCACAGACACCGCTCTCCCGTCTCCAACAAAACACTGAGGAAACCTAATAAGCAACTAAGAAGAAACACAGCCCGGTTGGCAGCACCTTTGAAGTTACCTGCAAGTATTAACAGCCTTTTACTTAACTACTTGGCTACAGAGCTGGAAAAAGCAGGGAAGGCTTATAAAAAACCCCATGCCTCCCGGAGACTCCGGCACTGTGACGCAGCCAGGCCCGGGGCTCCGCGCCTCCTTGGGCCGGGGCAGCGTCACCGCCAGGCACCCTCCTTGCCCGGGTAGGTAGCCTGACACCAAACAGAACCACACGATCGGCTCAGATAAAGCCCCGAGCTGCTAGCGCGGCCTGACTTTACGAACAGCAGGTGGACAGGAGCCGCTGCCGCCCGCGGCAGGCAGGGCGACCGAGGCCCACGGCCGCACCCCCACCCCGCCACGCCCGGGCCCCACCGCGGCGCGGACCCCCCGAGCCCCCCCCGAGCCCCACGGCGGGGACGCGACGCCCCCCGGCCCCGCTCCGTGTCTGCCGCCCGCGGGGAAGGCGGCGGGCAGGGGCTGCCGACGCCAAAAGCCGCCGCGCTCCTGGTGGCGGGCGCGGCCTCGGGGGGGAGGGGGGGGTTGGGAGAAAACAAGAAGCAACGGCGGGGGGGACTGGAAGAAGCGGGCACTTGCGCGCAGGGAGAGGGCGGGGGAGAGCAGGGCGTTATTTATAGCCCGGCTGCTAATTTGGGAAGCGGGATAACGCGCCCCGCGGAGCGTGGCACCTGCCGCAGGACTCACCCCATCCCGTAGAGAGGCGCCGGCCCCTTTAAAACCGCAGGAGACCCCTCCCTCCGTCCCTCCTCCCCTCCCGTCGGGAGCCTTCCTGGTCGCCAATGGGCGGCGGCGACGCAACAGAGGCTGGCGACGACCAATTGTCGGGTTGCTTAGTGAGCGGAGGGAAGGTGAGGAAGCAAGATGGAAGCAGCCGGAGAGACGGTGGCGGTGCCCTCCGAGGAGGTGCGAACGTCGTCCGCCTTCGCGGCTGCCCTGCAGCCTGAGATGGCCGCTGCCGCCGCCGCCGTGGTGCTGCCCGAGCGGCTGCAGCGGCGGGAGGCGAAGCGGCAGCAGGACGTGGAGCAGCAGCGGCAGAAGAAGGAGGCTCAGGTGGTGAAGGAGGAGCGGAGCGAGTTCTTCGTGGCCGCCTTCGGCCGGGAGCGAGAGGCCGTGGAGGCGCTGCTGGCGGCGGGGACGCTGGAGGAGGCGGCCGCCCGCCTGCAAGGGCTGCAGAAGCTGCTGACCGAGAGCGTGCGCTTCCTGGCGCCCTACGAGGTGCGGCAGGGGCAGGAGGCCGTGGCGCGGCTGCAGGGGGACCTGGCGGCCCGGCGTCAGCAGCTGCAGCCCAAGAAGAAATTTGCCTTCCGGAGCCTCAAGAAAGAAGCGGCTCCGGGCAGCGAGCCGCGCCCTGCGGAGCCCGCCCGACCCGCGGCCGTCGCGCCCAGCCATGGTTGTGCCGAAGGAGAGCCAGGCGGGCCGCCGCTCTGCGGGTTCAGCGGCGCCCAGAACGAGGAGCTGGAGCTTGGCCCCGCTGAGCTGCTGCAGCGGGACGTGGTGCTCTCCGAGCTGCGTGGCTGCCGGGTGCGGCTCCGCGGCAACGCCAACACGCTGCGGGTGCGGGACTGCCGGAGCTGCACCGTGCTCTGCGGGCCCGTTTCCACCTCCGTGCTGGTGGATGGCTGCAGCGACTGTCTGCTGGTGCTGGCCTGCCAGCAGCTCCGCACCCATCGCACCTCCGACAGCCGCTTCTACGTGCAGGTGACTAGCCGAGCCATTATCGAGGACTGCGCTAAGGTCTCCTTCGCCCCCTACACCTGGACCTACCCTGGTATCGAGAGAGATTTTGAGTCTTCTGGGCTGGACAGAAACAAAAACAATTGGAACCTGGTGGATGACTTTAACTGGCTGGCATCTGATAAACCGTCGCCTAACTGGAGCTTGGTCCCCGAGCAGGAAAGGATCAGTTGCTGGGACTGACTGCTGAGACAGTTTGGTGCTGAGCCAGAAGTCGTGGTGTCAACCCATTGATTGGGAACTGTGGGACTTCAACCCCGATATGCCTTTAAATGATTCCATTTAGTATTTAAATAGTGAATTACAATGTATTACTAGATTGTTTTAAATAGCAGAATACTGATTAAATACAATTTATTGTTCTCGCACATGTTGATGCTTTAATCTTTATGTACCATTGTGGGATTTGCCAACTGCTGTACCTCATTGCTGAGTTTTTTGAATTAAGGTGGGGCAAGGAGCACTGACACAAACAGCAGCAAGCCTCTATTTAGAGCAGTTGTGCTGTTTTCATTCACCCAGCCAGGATCTGAATGAGCTGCAAGTAGTATATCTTTCCTGGAATGGAAGATGATTCATATTAGTCATATTTTTATAGTTCTCAAGTTCCAGTTAACAGTACAGTGTATCTCATGGGGAGCTGAGGAGAGAGAAGACTTATGAGTTAATGGGGGCAAAACATAAAAGGAATCAGAATGTCAGGGGCTGGAAGGAGCCTTGAAAGATCACCTAGTCAAACCTCCCTGTCAGAGCAGCATCACCTAGACAAAGGAGTTTGTAACAACAGTGGGGTTGGCTGAGATGAATCTTAGACTATGATATAAGCCAGGTTCTGTTGATGTGGGTGAACTCTCTAAGCTGTCTTTGCATAGACTTTCATTTCAATGGAGCAGTCTAAACAAAAGAAGTTAATTAACATTTAGTGCTCTCCTAATGTTAACGATTGTTTGAAATTAACAAAACCAAAAGGCTATATAAACCAAAACAAAACCCAAAAAGGCTATATAAAAAAACCTTTGCAATCTGAAAATGTTCTGTGGATGGATGATGAGTTTCAACCCGAGATGGGTAGAGTGCTTCTGAGTGTACTTTTGGGGGCAAACACTAAGTGCTGATATGACATTACAAGAACTAGATAACTAACCTGGTGCAGTCTGAAACTTCAGGGGACAGATGTTGGGGTATGTCCTCCCAGCTGTTTCATCTGTCTAGCAGACAACAGGCATTGTGGTGCTGCCATCTTCATTTGCAGCACACTTAACTGTGTCAGTGCAGTGTTCACTGGGACTCAGCAAAATAGGATGAGGTGCTGTATTCCAGTTCTAAAATGCACAGTAACTCAACTCCTATTTCTTCATTCCTGATAAAAATTATTTTATAGCAGCATTAGGGAATAGAGTGTTTTAACAATGCCCTGTTAGTGATGAAGTCACCACATAAAGTATACATAGCAGTTCCAGGTTTCCAAAACCACACCTCTGTGATTTTTTTTCAAGCCATCATTACCTTGCCTAAGAATCAATTTAGAGTTGTATTTTAAAATGAAAAATATTTCATTTCTATCTCTGAAGATATGTGCCTCTAGTAAAAAATGAATGCTACCTGAGCTATCAAATACTACATCATTACTATGATAAGCAGTTGAAACTTCACTTGAGTACTTGACTAGTTTTGGACAGAGAAACTCATCTAAGTTGTTTGCAGCATCTTTAAAATAGGAGCAGGAAAAAAAGGGATTAAAAAAATTTATTTTCTTCAAAACTTGTTTACTTCTGTTAATGTATACTTTTTAAATAAACTGTATCTTGCATTTCAAATACTTGTTTTGATTTTTTAGCAGCTGTCCCTTTATTCTTTTTACACTGACAGTATCATAAAATGATTTAAAGAAAACAGTCTTAGTCTTGCTTTAATGGACATCCTTTTTAATCTGTTGTTAAAAAGGATGTGATCATAGAGTGCTCCCAAGTGTCTTAATTTAATGCTTCTATTGCATACAGAGCCTGATTTTGGTAGATAACCTTTCCTCTCCACTTGTCCTGGGATTGAAAGTTGTTCTGCCTGTAAGAACTGCAGAAATGCCTTTGTTCTGATCACCAAGAGCTACAGATATTTACTTACTGTGTTGGTGGATACTGGCAAGTGTAGGAGCAGAGAGACTGGTGCTGGGCTGGGTATTTGATATTGGGTATTGGAGGCATGTGCTTATCCATACAGTTCAAACTGGCTTGGTCCATACCATGCAGCTTGAATAAACAGAGTATAAGTCAAAACAAAGATGTTTAGATTTCAATTTACATCTGAAAATGCTTCCTTGGTGATGGCTTTCAGAGGTCAGTTATTGACATTCCAGTTCCTAACATTTTATTTCCTCCAAGTACTTCTGTCAAACAAAA
>JAOEGS010011709.1:34918-51620 GCA_025447755.1 Corythornis vintsioides | reverse complement strand
CCGTTCCAGAGCTCTGTCACCCTCACTGAGAAAAAGTTCTTCCTTGTGTTGACCCTAAACCTCTTGTGCTCCAACTTATTCTTATGCTGCATGTTTTATTTTGCTTTTCATGATCAGTTATAGAAAATTTTACATAACTTTCCTAAAAGACATTTGTGTCAGAAGTAGCATGATGACTGTTTTGGAGTAGACTGTGCTGGGTAAGAGATGGACACCCCATACCCCCTTCTCCCAGTCAGCTCAGCATATCCCCACTCAGTGCTGCCTTGGAGGTAGGGACTGCAAGGATTGCTCCCCAACTGGAGTGAGCCCAGGGAAATATAAAGGAGCGTAACTATATAAAGAAGCAATGGAAACCCTGTAAGGCTGCATCCTTCTTCCTGACCTGGGGGGTTACCCTGTTTAACTACTCTGCTTATGCACATTTGAACCTCACATTGAACCTTACATACTCCTCCCACTCTGCTCTGCCCTGGTATGGCCACATCTGGAATACTGTGTCCAGTTCTGGGCCCCTCAGTTCAAGAAGGACAGGGAACTGATAGCCTTTAATGATGATATAAGTAGATGGATTGATGAGGGAAGGGCAGTGGATGTGGTATTCATTGACTTCAGCAAGGCTTTTGATACTGTCTCCCATGGGATCCTCACAACCAAGCTTAAGAAGTGTGGATTTAGTGATTGTGCAGTGAGGTGGATTGGGAAATGGCTAAAGGACAAAGCCCAGAGAGCTGTGGTCAGTGGAGCAGAGTGTGGCTGGAGGCCACATATATTATTCAATATATTCATCAATGACCTGGATGAGGGGATAGAAAGCACCCTTAGCAAGTTTGCTGATGTCCCCAAACTGGGAGGAGTGGCTGACACAGCAGCAGGCTGTGCTGCCATCCAGAGAGACCTGGACAGGCCAGAGAACTGGGCAGGGAGAAATGTAATGAAATTTAACAAGAGCAAGTGTAAAGTACTGCATCTCCTTGCTCTTCTGCCTCCACTTTTGAAGGGAAGTTCTTTACTTTTTCATTAGTGTAGGACTTCTTATTTCCAAACTCAGAAGCTCTTTAACAGCAGTTACCCTACGAGACCTACTTTTCTGATTTACAGCTGTTTTTTCAGTGGCATTAATGTACCAGTGTGGCCTAGCAGAGCTATCTGGTGAGGGCAAGATATTATCTTTGTACCTGCTGCTCTTGTATTACAGTTTATGATGTCTGTTGTAGGTCCCATGGAAACAAAAAGCTTTTGAGAAGTATTCAGATGTCTGTTTCTTTCTCTTGTGCCTCACACACAAATCACCCGCCATAAGATAAAACTGGAGTCTGAGGAATCATAATCCTCTCTCGAGCTGGCAATCTGCTTCAGCAAATCCTTCCTATGTCTCTTACAGGAGACTTCTGACTTTCTTCGAAAGACACATTAAAAAACAATAGAGCCAGCAACGATGCCTCTGGAGTTGTAGCAACTTTGAGGTCAATTAATTGTCTCTTGGGATGATATATCTGTGCTTGGCATTAGTTTCTCAGCCTGCAAGGGTCCTGGAGCAGGTGTGCTTGCCTTGTACATGGCTCGGAGGCCCATCAGTCCTTGGCACTGAAGCAAAGACGGAGGGCAGTATCACATCATCAACTTAATAAGAAGAGTTTTCGCATTGATTTCAAGGACTTTTATGCTTCTATCCTGATGGGGAAAGTCCTGTGAAAGATCTTGGGCGTGGAGCTGTTTGGGCAAGCAGCACTCTGATGTTCTGACCAGCTAGCCAGGCGATGGACTGCCAGTCATTAATTCAGGATCCTGCTGAAGATTGGGCATTTATCAGCTTTTTTATTTAGCAAGTGTTTAGAAATTCAGAAAGCAAATATCCATCCCAGTCTGTCCAAGTTAGGTTGTTCTCTGGAATTTCACAATACGGGTGAATGCCTGAAGACAGTTGCAAAGCTCTTTTTATAGACACAGGGTCATATATAAGTACACTTTTTTTCACAAAATCATAGAATGGTAGGGGTTGGAAGGGACCTTGAAAGATCATCTAGTCCAAACCCCTGCTGGAGGAGGATCACCCAGGTCAGGTCACACAAGAACTTGTGTCCAGGCAGGTTTCGAATGTCTCCAGAGAGAGACCCCACAACCTCTCTGGGCAGCCCAAAGAAGTTTTTTCTCATATTTATGTATAACCTCATATGTTCCAGTTTGCATCCATTTTTCCACAAGAATAAAATGCTTTAATAGCTCCATAGAGCAAATGGGTGAACCTGTGCTGTTTCATAGCTTATCTCCCTAGTTTGCTCCTGGGTTCTGCCCCCAGATAGATAGTGGCTGCTTTGTATGTACTGTTGTCCTTCCAAATCACCTTTCTGAGTCACTCAACTGGGTTCCTCTGAGAAAAAAAGATAAGCATGGCTGGAGGACAGTCAGCCCCTGAGGTTGCTGCTTGGGTCTGTCTCCCTCCTGCCTGTGCTGTGCCATCACCTGTGTGTCATCTTCCTGTGTCTCCTCAAACCTGCCCTGTACCCATCTCTAGGCTGGTAGACACACTGAGGGAGAATAGACATTATGGCAATTTCAGAGCCTTTTATGCAGAACTTTGATTTGGGAGGAAGGGATGCAGCACGCAGGCAGTTGTGTCTCCCAAAGATTTATCCATCTGACTATTGACTGTGTAGAAGGAGCCCCAAAGAAGTTTTACTCATCTGTTTAATTTTTGGGTGATGCTTGGCCATTGATGTCTGAGTAACAGCACTGGCATAGCTTCAGTGACAAATTTCAGCTTTTCTTCAGAGGACATATTTAATTACATCGTATTTTTAACTGCTGTATTTTCAGTACTTCTAATTTGTTAATATCACAGAGTCTCTATTTCAAAGATACAAGTCTAAGTTCTATGGGATACAAAAAAATGGAGAAGCGTTTAGTAACCATCTGCCTGCTGGAAGTGAACCAGTTATTTTTAACGTTGTTTTTGAGTAGATGTTGAATATAACACAGAATAGGATTGCAATTGTGATTCACTGGAGTATGACTTAGAATAGACATTGCAGAGGAATTTTACAGTTCTCTGCAGATCTCTGGTGATGGGTACTTTAGCCTGTGGCAGCCCATGAAGGCCATCAGGGACCAGTAGCATCATCTCATCCACCACTGAGAGCTTCCTCTCCTTGCTGCCTCCCCAGAGATCAGCAGCTCAGACAGCCCTACCTGCTACAGAAATGTTTCCAAACATTACCTCAGAATGACCACTAACAGTTTGCTGTAGCACACTTGTCTCTTTCTTCAGCTATGAGGCAGTGGGTGGAGAGGAGAGGAGGAAGGAGCATTTTCAACAGCTGCTGCCACTACAAGCTTCAGAGGTGTGTTAGTCTGGGGAGACCCAGAAAAAAATGAGAGTATTTGTCATCTGCTTCACTAGCTAGTGAAGGAGTGGCTCATGGTGGAGTGCTGCCAATTGCATCTGGTTTTGTCTACTCTCAGAGGTGCTGGGGCTGCTGAGCTAGAGTCATTGAGAAGGAAGTGAAAAACTAGCTTCAAGGTGACAGCCACCAGGCCCTTGTTACCACACGGAAGGCTGCGACACCAGAGATGCTGCCCATCAGGCAGGAGGTCATGCTTGTATCTTACAGCCAAAACCAGATAACAGTCTCTGGCTATGAGATTTGTTCAGGTCGCACATGGGACAAGGAACAGTTGGCGATGCTGTCAATATTGATGCAAAATGATCTTTCAAGACATTTGGCAAGAGTTAAGTGCTGCTCCTGAAAAGCATATAAAAATGAAAGATAAGAAACTTACTTGTTTAAAAAAAAAAAAAAAAAAAAAAAGAGTGGTGAAACAGAGCACTTGGGAGTTCTCTGAAATATTTTGCAGAGTAACACATATCAAATATTTATCAGCTTATTTTCTAAATTCAAGTGGAAGTTGTGAATCTTTCTAAAGATTCTGAAATTTCATATTTGACAAATACTCACTTTGTCCAAAAACTTCACTTGACCATATTGTTAGTAGCGTAGTGTGTTTGTGCTGCTAACAAAATCATCCCATACACTATTTCTTATGCTTGCATGCTGAGTTGGAGAGGGGAGCATAAGTGCAGATAATTCAAGCTAAGTCTGCAGAAAAGATAGATCTGCACAAAACTAAATCCAGACTGGAGCTGTGAAAAAATTTACTGTCCTACTGCCTTGTTATTCTCCTGAAATGCAGTTTTAGAATCTGCTTGCTTGAATCATGCTGGCTAAATATGAAACAAAAGTAATAATTTAGCATTGTTTCAAACATTAACATTTTCTTTTGGAATTTTAAAAACAAAACCAAGCTAACTTCTTGTTTTGAAAATGTCATTCCAAACTTCCATTTGATTCAGTATGAGAAGGGGCAGAACATGTTTTAAACTGAAGCAAAGCTTTTCATCAAAACTCCAGATAAATTACTGTAGCTGGAAGACACTCATCCTTGGACCCTGGTTGGGTTATCCTCTCAAAGGGCAGGTGGCTTTTCACTGTGAATATTGTCACTCTAATGGCAGCATGTCCTTGGTGAGGTGGTGCTGCTGTTGAAATGACTGCTTCTTATCAGGGTGGACATGTGGGGCAGGTATTACTTGTGGGCCCTAGGGAGGCATTGTAGCGACTTAAACCAATGGCTGGACCAAAGCCTGTATTTTCACCTAGCACATTTAAGCAAAGGGAGCTCCAGTTTTTTCCAGAAACGTGTTGAAAGTGCCCAGAAAACCAGGACAGACTTCTGTAAATGGGAGAGTGACTCAGGTGCTCAAGAGGAGATGGTTTGAAGAGGTTCCACCATGAAAAGTGCCTTGAGGAGAAGCCCTGACTTAGACGTACCCACCTGTCCCTGGAGCCAGGTCTGGCAGCTGGGTGCTGTGTATGATAATGTCATCCAGCGTTCTATGGTGTGGGTTTTTTTAGCTGTATGATACTGTACCCTCCTGCTGCCTTAGCATTTGACGTAGAACCAAACCATCCCTGTCAGCTGTCGGCCACCCAGGCCCTGGGTGGTTCTGTCCCTGGGCACACTTGGCTTTACTGGGAAGAGGGATCTGGATGTGATCATGTCCATTAATTTCATTTTTAGAAGCCCATCTTCTTTAACTTGTGTAATTCTTTCTGCAGATGCTTCTCCACGCTTTTCCACAGTGGGTTTCAGCCAGGCCACAACAGAGCAAAGAGCTGGAAAATATAGCTTTTTTCACTTGAAAATTTCCATTTTTGAGTAACAGGAACTGCTGATCATTGTAAATGGAGTATTTGAAATTCAGATGTGAGCAGACATGATATAGGCAAGCTTTTCTCATGCCACACCACAGTGAAATTGTTGTGGCATTTGCCCAAACACGATTGTAATTCAAGGAAACAGATGGGAACTGTACCGAATGCAGGAGTCTCTCCAGCTGGCGAAACTGCTGCCAGCCACTGACCAGACTTTCTTTGTCCTCAAACTGTAGAGTAGGTACAAGTCCTGTTGTGGGTACCCCTGCAGAGCTTTGCACTGGAAGTAAAGGAATTTTCTAGGGAGCTTAACAGTGTTGCCCCCAGTCTCTGTGCTAGGAGTAATGGGAACACCATAGTAACAGCTTTCCCTTTCAAGAAGAAAGGAACAGTTTGATGGTGACTGCTAAACAAGATGGAAACAAAACTGATCCAAATTCTATTATTTCAAAATGAACTTACTAAATTATAGATAAACCTTCTCTGGAATACATTGCATAGTTATCTCTCCTCCACATGTTGTGTCCTTTAATAGATAAAAGGAATGAAAACAACAGAATATGTGGGACAAAAAGCAACAGCAAACAAACAAAACAAAACAAGAAATCAGGAAAAAGAATAATAAACATAACAGTCAATAATTTGCCATCTACTGAAGGACAAGATTTGAGGATTCTGGAAAAGACGCCAGGGATGAGCTGAAGAAATTAAGAACCACCCTGCCTTGCTGTAATCCCTAGTTTATTTTAGATCTCTTATTGTTTAAGAAACAATATAACAATATATATAACAAAGTCTTTTCAGAGATCAGAAAAGACAAAAAACCTAGACAAATCATGGCATTTAAGGTTTTTAATTCGTGTGGTACCTATGGAAAAAATAACTGAGAAAAAAATGAAAGGAGGTTTCTTTTCTGTAGAAATAATACAAAATTGTCTTCTTATGCAATTTGAAGAAAAAAAATGTGCAGAAGCTAATGGAGACATAATTTGAGAAAGTAATACAGCTGCAGTTTTTAATGGTTCCTCACCGTACTAGCACAGTCTTCTCATCCTCATTCAGGGCTACTGGCTGGTTTACCAGCCTTAATTCTTCCCTCACTGTTGTGGACACAGGATTATTCACTTTACAGTTGGAAGGACTGAAGAGTGGAGATGTGCTGACATTGGGTTACATGATGACAGTTCTAGGAGTGTGTGAAGTCAGACTCACAAATTTGTATCATATTTTGATGTGAGTTCTTATTGCTATGTATAAAAATGGAAGAGATACAGATATTTTAATCCTCAATTTCCTTGTGACTCAATAAGTATTATTAACAGAATAGTTGCTTGGGATTTTTTTATTTATTTTCACTCCTAGGGAACTGAGAAACAGTCAGGCTTTTTAAAACCTGAAAGTTGGCCTGATGTGCATCCTCCACAGAGTAAAGGATTTTACAGTTGCTTTACAGGAGTCGGTATTGTTAAAGATTCAATGTTAGTGACAAAGAAATGCTAGAAGAGGTCAAATAAGAAAGGTGATTCAGTCAGGAGTTGTTTCGGGTCCCCTGATGCACAGCAAGGAACAATGCTTACCAAGAAGTACCCAAAAGCATGCTAGGAGTTACTAGGTGGACAATGTACTCTGAAACTCTAAATGTCTGTCTCATTGGCAGACTAAATGAAAGAGTCTTTTATCTCCTGGACCCTCTAAGATAACCTAAAAGAAAGCCAGGGACTAACCCTTATCCTGAGGCCAAGTACCATGGATTGCTTTGTGCCCACACTGCAAGTCCAAATTTGAGCAATTTTCAAATTTATGCTTGCTCTGTTTTTGCCTGGGAAGGTACAGTGTCCAATAATTCCGTGTTATTCTCATTGCATAGGGTGCTGTGGACTTCATGATAGGGCCATGAAGCAAAAAAAAAAGCAAAAGCCAGGAGAAAAGCAAAACCACTACTTTAAGAATAAATAATAGTAATAAAAAATAGGGATTAATAAATAATGATAAATGCTTTTAAAGCACATTTCTAGTGGGCAGATGGTTGAAGACGGTTTTTGTCACTCAGATGATAGTGCTTAATTGAACACAAAAGATAAGGAAATAACAGATGCATTCATAAGTGATTTTGCTTTTCAATTCAGAGGCAAGAAAAATTACAGTGACTTTAAGTAGGAGTTGTGTCCTTGATACAATGGGAAAGGACTTATTCTGAAGATAGCAAGAATAGAAGGAGGTATTGAAGGCATCTCTGATAGGATGACAGAAAGCAATAACCAGCTACATTTGCTGAAGTTTTCCATTTTTGTTGTTCAAAAAAAGTCAGATCTCTGTTGATGCAAGAGGATGAAATGTGTTTGTTAATTATGTTTGAATAAGATAACAAATTGTGATCTCAAAGCCATCTGTAAATATAAATCCAGGTGGCAGAGCAGCAAAGTGAAGATTGCAAATAAAGGATCGTAAAAAAAAATGGGGCATTAGAACCACTTTTACGTCTGTCCTGTTTATGACAAAATGCAGTAAACGCTTTCTGTAGTTGTAGGTTTTACCTCGAGCACAGTATTGCTGGGGATCCCCCTTTGCTCTTTGGCTCTTCTTTTTATTGAGAAGAGTAGGGTTTTTTTCAGGCTGTGCTGTGAGCAAATTTTGCCTGCAGTGAGGTCTCTTTCATATAGCCAGGTATGTTATTACCCTGATGCAATCTCTTGTGCTTCACCGAAGGTGTCACTTGAGCCTCCTTTGTTTAACATTCTTGTCACTCCCTCTGGGGCGCCGAGGCCACTAGTGTCACATACACACAAGTGTGGCAGGAGATGAGACCTCCACACAACCAGTTGTGAAGCCTACAAAAAGGATATTTTGTACTCTCTGCTTTCTTCCTCTGACCTAGATTTTAAACTCTACTTCCCCTCCCCCGTTGGTTTTGGTTTGTTTTACTTATTCCTGGAAATGTGCTGCGATGATGTGTGTTATGGAGGAATGCTTGGCCTTCCAAATCTGGTTGAAACTAATTTTCTGCACTGAGCATGTTTTCTCAGTCTTTACCCTTCTCTTTGCTTAAAGACACCAATGTGAACTAATTAACATGAGACTTTTCACACTGTGACTTTTCATAATACAGAATTAATTTTTTTTTTTTTTTTCTCTACTGTGTGGGTGAATCACATAGAATGGGAAGAAGTACTTCATGTTCAAAAGATTTTGTTTTTCAGGAATATTTGTGTACCTTTTTTTTTATGTGGACGTTAAGTATGGATTCACATAAAAAATCAAAAAATCTCGCTTCCAGACATTCCTAGTGTACAGAAATAATTTCCATATATGTGCAGAACATGCATTCAATTGATAAGTGTTTAAGCCATGAATATGTGAATTATAAGAATGCTTCCAAAGTAAATGTCTACAAGTTCATTAGGTGTATGCAGTGTGCATATCCGTTAAAGAGCTTATCTCTATGGTATTGAAAACCTTTCTTAGGGTTAGTGCTTTAACTGGTTAACAGGTAAAACTAGATAAAAATGGGTTGCAGGTTACTTAGAGTAGAATAAGGTAGAATTTGGTCTTATTTAATATAAATTTTTGGTTCTGTAAAACAAAAGATGTTCCTTTGTATAATTTGAACGCATACTTTGGAAAATACGTCTTCCTTCATGAATGCTGAGAGGCAATCATATCCAGACATAACTTGAAAGAATCTTGCTCTGTGTGTTGCAGGCATCTGCAAAGGTTGTATTACTACGGCCCCTCCCTGAAACAAGGAGCGTTTAGGACTGTATATATGTTCATGGTTAATGTTAAATAAACTGTGCTGGAAAGCAGCCTTTAGAGTCAGCTCTGGAGTTTGATATGGAGAAGCTGTATCTATTGGGGACTCCATTTTTTTCTAATACAGGATTCACTATACAACCACAGTAGGAGCTGGTACCACAGTTCATGTACATTAGCTTTGCGACAAAAGCAAACAGAAAATTGGAGCTTTCACCATGTGAAAGGGTTACAGGAAAAGCGTGAAGGTTTTGGCAGAGTAAAACCCATGGCTTTGAAGAGATTTGATTTTAGCCTCATTTTGGAAAGTCTAGGCTTTCTAACATTTATCATAGTCTCTTGGAGTTATATAAGGTGTTTTTCTCTTCTGAAATGTTTGAATTAATTGATCAACCCAAATTTCATTTTAATTAAGCTTTTGCCTGTGACTTATTCTTTGATGTGTGTAAATATATTCTGTATAACACCAACTTTTTTTTCATGCTGATTTTGAAGTCTTTTAAAAGTGGGATGGGAATGATTCTAATTGAAGCATTGGATCTGCATCTCCGAAGTATGGTGCCCTCTAATTATTTATTACTTTCCTCTAGAGAACTATCAAAGTGACACTGAAATTTCAGAATCCATGCTTTATAAAAAAAAATGTTGGAAAGCTATTTGCAAGATTGTTAAGCAATCAGAGTCCTTTAGGATGATTTCTGAATTGGCCATTACAGTATATGAAGTGCACAATGAAGTTAAATTATCATTATTAAAAATTAGCAAGTAAAAATGAGGCAGAAGCATCTATGTAGAGTGTTTCATTTCTGCATACTCACAGTCTGAAACGCCTGTCACATCTGCAGCTCATTATGACCTGAAATGGAAGAGCCACTGGTACATCTGTGAGAACAATGTCTAGAGACTGCTGGAGCAAGTGGACATTGCTGGTGCAGAGAGCCAGGAAGTCTTTATTCTTGATGTCACATTCCACATGGCCTCATGACAGCTGGCACAAGAAATCATCATTGTCTTTGCAGCACTTTTGGCTTCATTTGCACTGAAAGCAGTGAAAGGCGGGTGTTTTCGTGGGCATCTGGTTGTGTTGCCCACACACTGCCTGTGGGACAAAAGTCTTTTTTGCAGTGCTTGTCAGCAGCTCTGTGGATGTCTACAGCAGGAGACATGGGCACTGGGTCACGTAACACTGGGAGGGGTGGATGCAATGAGTAAGCAGGACCTGTTCTCAGGGGCTTCCTTCCAGTGTCACAGATGTGATGCAGGTGGGAGCCTCCACCAGTATATGTATTGTTCTTCATCACATGTGGAAGGAGAGGCTTGGGGGAGATGCAGGTACTCAAACTCAGTGGAAAGTTCACAGGTACATCTTTCTCATTAAAACTTATAGGCCCCTCTAGTCTGGTTTTCAATTCTGGAACATAAAGAAACTTATGAAAATCTTGATTTTAGTACCCACAAAGAGTGTCTTTTCCCCAGCCTTGTTTTAAGGAGTAGAAGAATCATTTTTACAAGTGCTTCCAACAAAATCAAATCGAAGTGCTCCATTGGTGTAAGCTAAATACCCAGCACAAGGCCCAATCACTTAAAGTTTGGCAAAGCCATAACCAAGAGTGGGTGGGAGGCAACATCCAGAGGCTCTCCTCAAGAAATACTTGTGCCAGTCCCAGTCTATGGCCTTCTGCAGCCAAGGTGGTGCCTACAACGCATGCAGCACCGCTGTGAAAGTTTCCAGTTTTACCAGAGCCACAAAACCCAGGCCTTGTCTCTCTTCCCTTTAGCATGCCACATATGAAAGGGCTGATGTAGGTATTTGATTGAACATGTTGCTTTCTGGAGTAGTGTAGGGCTCAGCAGCATGGGTGGAGTCAAACTGAGTTCACCTCCGTTCATCCATGCACATGTGAGCAGGAAAATAACAGCTATGAAGGTTATGGAGAACAAAAAAATTAACAGCTTGGCTTCAGGGAGGCCTGCCTGGGTGTGCGGCTGGAGGCAGAGGTGGGGGAGATGTGGTGGGGGCTGTTTTGCAGGGATGTGCTGGGCAGAAAGCAGGCAGCCGTGTTTGCAGAAGGTCCCTTGTAGCGAACACAATTGCACACGCTTACCGAGGTAAGAGGTGTCGGAACAAATGCATTCACAAACTATTTGTGCTTAATCTATGCCGATTTGCGAAGTCTCCAGTGGTTTTCTTTGTCCCTTGGGAAAAAGGGGTAGGGGGGAAGTGTCCAGTTGCCATGGCAACAGAGCGGGGCTGAGAGACGATGCTTGCCATATTTTCATTTTTGATTCTCTGTATAAAATGATGTAGGTAATTACACGTGTAGTGATTTGCCGTGTGGCAGAGTGTCTTTTCAGGACAGTGCGTGTCACGCCACATTATGCTGAGCCCCTTTTACAGCAGGGACACAAATGTATTGACATTTTGGTGGGAATATTGATGGTGAAATTGCAGCAGGGGGAAGGAAAGAAGGCGTGACAACAGCCCTGCTCGCCTTTAAGAAACAGAATAAGATTCAATTAACAAGTTGCCAGTGGAAACCTGGATATAATTATAGCTCTATTATGCTGGCCTTGTTGTTTTCCCATAGAAAATACAGTTTTTAATTAACTTGTGGATTTGGCACCGACACCTACGCACTCCCTGTCAGGAATGAAGTCGGTGTTTCCCTGCTTGGTGCTGGCACTTTATAAGAACTAAAGGTTCTGGTAGCACCCACATACGTGCCCTTGAGCAGGATGCTGTCAGCATGGCTCTTCCCAGGCTGGGGAGAAGCAGGTGTAGCTTTTCTCTGTGCATTGTATTTTTCAGAAAAGATATCAAAACTTGCCATGTTTTTCTTGGTGGAAATATTGTCCTTCCTGGAGGGTACCTGAACTGGTAAATCAGCCATGGAGTTGGAGGGAAGGCTGAATAGGATAGCTCTTGTTTCTAAGGAAAGAGTGGGGTGAAGTTGCCTCTCTCAAGGTGCCCAAGAGGCTGTGTTCTCCATGCAGTACATGTGATGCTCAATGCATAAGTTGGGACCTCTGGGGGGGTGAAGAGTGCAAAGTCTGGCCAATGTCCTGAAGAGGATGAGAAAGGACTGATTCTGCATCACCAGGAAGGGGTAGGGAGGAAGGGTCTGCCAAGTAGACCTTGCCAAGATACTCACGTGTTAAGTGTATTTGGGTTTTCCTTCTTCCAACACTTTGCCTGCCACCTTTCTCAAAGGCAATCCTGACTTACTTAAGGGAAATAATAATATTTCAGATGTGGCAAACATATTGCTTTTAAAATGCAAATGAGTTATAGAGGCATACACCAGGCACTGCTGTTGCTTTTCTTCTGGCATTATTGCCTTGAGAGTTTTTGAGTGCAATGAAAAATCAGGAGGGGTTTTCCTACAGAAATACATTTCATAGAATTGCTTGTTTCTAACAGCGACCTGTGTGGGGTGCTCAGGGAATGAGTCTAAAATGGAGCACATTTTTAAAGCAGTCTTTCTTTGTGGTATATTCTGCTAACTGCTGGCAGCCAGCAGCTTGAGAGTTTCCTGAGCCAGGTGTTGTGCATAGTTTGGTGGGCAGTAATTCATTTGTCTCTGAGAAACTTGTTACGTCTCTTCTGAACCCACATAACATTTTCGACCACTACCACATCCTGTAGCATTCAGATTCACAATTACGTTTTCTGCAAAAAGAGAATCCTTCTGATATACTTCAGGCCTATTGACTGTTACTTTTTTCCCTGAAATGCCTCTAGTTTTTGTACAATAAGCTGTGAATACTCATTAGCTAATTAAATTATCCTTATAATGCATGATTTTACCCAGCACCTTACTCCTCTTTATGCTGCCCAGGCTGAGTCTGTTCTCTGTCTTCTTTCATGGAAGATTTTCCAAGACTCAGCCCATCCTTCTACTTCTGAGCCCTTTTCTTGTTTTGCCATGTCCTGTTGTTACTTGGCAGCTCAGTAAGTCAAGTCACCCCATATAAATTAATAGAACCATGTGATTATTTTGAATAGTGTGACCCTTAGATTGTGTTTTTAAGTCGAGTCAGAGGAAGCAGATTTATTCATGTATATGCAGCTTGAAACAATGAGTTAACAGATAATGAATGATACTCTAAAAATAGTTGCTGAACCATTTCCTCAGTTTTCATTGTGTGGTCAGTACACCACAAAAATGTGACAGTCATAGCACAGTAATGGGTATAAAAAGCTGATGTGTAACATAGCGTGTTGAATGTTTGTCCACCTAGAATGCATTTTTTGCTTGATAGAAGATGTTGTCCCCAGTTGTCTTGGAGTAGTTGGTATTACATCTGTGAGAGAGATTACTTCACTAATAAACAATAACATGAAAGCTGAGCTGTGACCACACAAATGACCAGAAGATTCGTGTATCTTTGCAGACTTGCAAGCAGTTCATGGTATGGGTTTTTTATCTTTTGTAATGATAATCATAAATAAAAAAAAAAAAAAAGCAAAGTCTGCACCATGGTTGTTCTGGGCAGGCAAAAGTTGCACCATGATTATGGGATTCCCTGAAACACCCACAAGCCTTGAATGAGCAGTGAGGATGGAAATAGGCACACATACTGGACTAACCTGGTCCTGTAGCTGGTGCATAATCAGACCAGCAAAGGGATAAAATGCAGTAGGATAAAAAGAAAAAAAAAAAAGCAAATTTATTTTCCCTTCTTCAGACTATATCTGGAAGAGTGCAGTAAACCTTGTGAACATTGCACTAGACTATTGTGTTTGATCCTGGCAACGCTTTGAGATTTCCTATGTACAGACCTGGATGTGCTCTTGCTGGCTCACAGATCAGCCAACGAGGGAATTCACTGTGGAGTATTTATACTGGGACTCTGTCTGATCACAGGATGTCACTGGGAGTGCAAAGTGACAATTTAAGGTGTTACTTCTGATTTCATGTTAGTTGGGTCTTCCTTGAGGGATGTTCCACTTACACAGGAAAGCAGCCTTGGACAAAAAAAGTGATAGAAGTGTTTTGATTGGTTGGTTGTTTTTTTAATCTTTCTTTCTGGAAATGAAGAAGAAAGCTCAAGCTTTACAAGCAGCCAGCAGCCTATGGACTGCATTTTGACAAACCACCTGGCATGCTGTGTTTATGACACTTCTAGCTGTGCTGATTTTTGCTCTCACAGAAAGCAGAGGTGCTGGCAGAGCCCTGAGGTGATTTGTGATCAGCAGGGTTTGGGTACCTGACCTCAGCAGCTCCCCAGGTTTTTCTGAGCCTGGCAAGGGTTGTGAGAGTGATGGTAGCGTGCTCCTGAAGCTCTGTTTTCTTAAAGCATGCCATAGTCCTGATGCTGTTTTGATGGGAATGGAGAACTGTGATGAATGAAATGGCTGTGTGGCCATGAGGAATGGGTCAGCTTTTTATTTGCAGCATGCACAGCAATTAAAAAAAAAACCAACAAAACAAAACAAGACCCACAAAAAACCAAAACCAAATAAAAGATAAAACAAAGCAAAACCCACAACAAACAAAAAAAAAAAACCCCAACCAACCAAAACAAGCAAACAATAACAAGATCAACCAACTAAAAAAAAAACCAAAACCCATCAAAACAAGATAAAACAAAGCAACAATATTTCTGATTCTGCTCACTGTGTTGGGGCTAATGCAGTGAAATAGAGCAAAATACAGAGCTTTTTCAGAAACTCTTTTCCACCTGATCTTCAGTTATGTTAAGTCAAGGAAATCCTGTGTTTCCTTAGCAGTTGCTGCACTAAAGATGACTGGTCATTTTGCATATTTATTTTGCTGGAGGTTCTTTTTCATTTTGCTGAATGGCCCTTTATGAATAACACATCTTCAGCTGGTTGAGTGGCTGGACATTTAACATTTTCTGAAGTCTCACATGACAAGATATTTTTATGGGATAGACACAACCATTATTACTTGTGTAGGAAATTTACTGAAACGCCAGAAATGGTGAATAAAAATGTCATCATATAAGGAGCAAGAGAAGTGAATGGGATTACAGCAAGGTTTTGGGCACATTTTGGTTTAAGACACAGATGAAATTTGAAAGTAGCCCACATGACCTGACTGAGAGAAGCTGCTAAACGGGGGGTGATCACAAATACAATAGTAATGGTACAACACTATACAGAGAAGAATCCTAATTTTTGTCAGAATATAGAAAAGTGAGATGTCTGGAAAATGGACAATTCATGTAAGGGAGATAAATAAAGGAAAAGAGAAGGAAGATAGAATAAAATATATTTTGGTTACAAAAAGGAGGAGTGGGCAGTATCTCTTTTAAACTGTAATGGCACTGACAGATTTTGTGTACATTTTTGTCATTAAATAAAACCTTTAATCTTGAGCTTCCAGTTGGAACCTTTTGTTAAAATCTAAATGCTCAGTGGTCCAGTTTTTGCAGCTGGAGTGTTGTACAGTTATGAACAAAGCCTGTGCTTTGTTCTGTACTTCTTCTGACCTTTTATGCTTGTTATCATGTTTACTATGGACCCCATGATACCATTTTGGCTGGCAGCAGTTTTCAAAGTTTAACTACATTATTATTACTACTATTATTATTATGCATTATGTATCTTGCTTGAGTGGTTTCTGCCCTCTGAACTGACCCTTTTTTTTTGAGAGCTTTGGAGTCTGAGCAGGTGGCCCTCTACATTCCACTTTCGGAACAAAATAGGATTTACTAGTAAAGTCTATACTAATTATCTTGGATAGCTGAGTGATTCATCCTGGCTGTCCTTATATGACAGATTTTTTTTTCTGTGGTTTGTTTTTTTTTTTTTGTTTTTTTTTGGGGGGGGTTTTTTTTTTTTTTGGGATTTTTTTTTTGTGAATGTGACAAATGTAAAGTTTTTTGTGGTTCCTTTGGTTTACATGGCAAGTATCAGATGTTACAATGACAAGGTGTAGGAAATTTACTTAATTACTGTTGTTGAATTTCAATTTGTCAGCTTTTTTTACTATTCATTACTTGTTTACCTCAGTGACAGGATAAATGCCTCTTGGGTCATCATGATACAAGAGACATGAACCCTGTGTGCAGTAAGATATGGTATGATTGTTTTTCAGTTATGTTATGAGATGGATTCCTACCCTCAATTAGAAGATAGATTGCATCTATGGATAGATGGAGTTACAGGTCCAGAGCCTGGTATAGTTCTCTAGGAAGCCACAGCAACAATCTACCTAGGAGACAAGGGTTGGTGAGAAGGGCATTTCAGGAAACAGGACAGATGCATCCGAGGGAACTAGGAAGTCTTTTCTGTAGTGCCCAGCAATAGGACAAGGAACAATGAGTATAAACTGGAAGGTTCCACATCAACATGAGGAGGAACTTATTTACTGAGACAGTGACAGAGCCTGGAACAGACGGTCCAGAGAGGTTGCAGTCTCCTCTAGAGATTTTCAAAACCCATCTGGATCGGTTCCTGTGTGACACGCCCTGGTTGGTCATGCTTTGGCAGTGGGGTTGATCTCGATGATCTTCAGAGGTCCCTTCCAACCCCTAACATTCTATGATTCTAGGCCAACTTAGACCTTCTACTCTTTGGGATTTTTCTAATGTAATAAAATGTCTAGTTTGCAATGACCATGCAGTAATCTAGACATAAAAGTGTATAAATTGGTCTTTTTTCCTTTATTTTTCTATTTTCTTTTCATCTTTTTTTCTCTTCCTTTCCTTTCCTTTCCTTTCCTTTCCTTTCCTTTCCTTTCCTTTCCTTTCCTTTCCTTTCCTTTCCT